>JAMKCH010040776.1:0-14181 GCA_023653785.1 Ophioderma brevispina | reverse complement strand
GCCCATGTGGATTGTAAATGGGTTAAACCCATGATGGGTTTATGCCTCAGGAGCCCATGTGGGTTTTGTAGGGGGAATGGTGGAAATGGGTATATGTGGGTATTCCTTGATGGGCCCCATGTAAGGCAACCATCTAGGTGTTATGGGCTTATTGTGTTGGTCCCATGGGGGATTAATCTGGGCTACCCATCATGTTTACCCAAGTTCATGGTCAGTGGAGGGCCACTTGGGTTTTCACGTGGGGTACATGGGCTTACGTGGGCATGGGATTACTGGGTTCTAAATGGGGCCAGTGTGGTTGTTCAATGGGTAACTGAGAGGCTTCTTTATTGGGCTTAAGTGGTTTCCAAATGGGCCTGTAGGTTTTCAATGGGTCAATGCATGGTTCTTTCAATGGGCTTTAAGTGGGTTCCTAAATGGGGCCATTGTAGGTTTTCAATTGGTCGGCTGAGTATATTTACTTCATATGCAAGGATGGGCTTTCCAGGGCATGCCATTTTGAGCCCAGTTGTGGGTAAAATGTTTTATTTTCCCTTCTTTTGTATCAATAATTATCTTATTTTTTTTTTTTTTTTTTTTAATTTTTTAGGTTTTTTCTTTTTTTAATTTTCAAGTTTAATCATTTTGACTTCAACAATCCTTTAAATAATCTAATTTGATGCCAATTTGTCAGTAAGTACAAGTGGTCGACGGATAGAGCATTAGACTAAGATCATGAGGTCCCCGGTTCGAATCCAACCAAGGTAAGTAATACAATTTGTAACCATGTTAGTATGAGATGCAAGTGATGCCTAAGATAATTGAATTAAAACAATATCCAACTGTACTAGAACTATTTTTATTTTTTTAATTAAAGCATATAATAGCCGTAACATGCATCCAGTTCAGCTTGCCCACTTAGGACCCATTTGAATCCCGACGACAAAAACACGTGGGCCCCAGGTGGGAAGCCAATGAGGGGCCAGGAAGTAGCCCACAAATGTCCCACGTGGGGCCCATGTCACATTGTTGGAGGGTATAGAGGCTCAATATTTACTTATCTGTGAATGAGGTTAAGTATTTTGTCCTGAAAAGTACTCAGTCTAAATTGGAGAGCGTAACAGCTGAAATCTCTTCAGCTGCGCGACAATATAACAATGGTCCTGCACTCCCAGATGAAAGGGAATTTGAAGTGTTTTTCTACACCGCATACCGGGCCGGTGATTGAATATCTTTAACGCCATTGTTTGCTGAAGTCTATGTGTATCCACTAGTCACTGATATTGGGGAAATGAAATTGAAGTGACATTTTATTCTTTTTCAAGAAAATGTGCCAGTTTTATTTGTGGGAACAGACGATTATATGATTTTAATAATTAATCATGAATTTACACTTGGTTTTCCCCTAGCCCCCCGATGGAGACTACAAAACAACAGCATAGAAGGACATGTCCCATCGACTATAGGGGATGGAATCATTCATGTCTGTAAAACATTCAAGCAAAATACAGCCGCAATGAGATTGTCGAAGATATTATTGTGTTACATCGTAGGTATCCGATTGCGTCGTATAGAATCTTAAGGTGTATAAATACTTCTCAATGATAAAGAAATAATAGTGTCGAACCTTGAATTATTCGATTCAAATTCGTTGAAGGTTTTACAAAACAATTCAAATTTACGTTTAAAATGTTTTAGGAAACGAACACTTTAATTTTGTTTTGATTTAAATTTTAATCGATGACCAATTTACATTTGCTAATTAGTAAGATTAGTTAGTACGATGTGATCAATCGATCACCAAAATTACTTAGAAGAAAACAAATATTTTGAGTTGGTGATAAATACCCATTACTAACTGAAATATTTTCAGATACTTTTCGAATAGATTTACTCCAGGCAAAATTAAAGGAATTGAAGGAACTGAAAAGCACTGGAAATTTGATCTTTCCATGCCAACAAAAGCAGACAGCAAACAGACTACAACATCGACAAAAAGTATCAATTTTATTCTAACCTGAGTGGTTTTATAACCATTCAATACGTTTGTTAAAACGTTGTCAAATTAGGTTGTGCAAATCAAAACGAAATAGAGACAACAATGCGTCGTCGTCTTCCCTCTTCATTTCCCGCTCTTTTTTCTACCTTCGCTTTTCTTGCTCTCTGTCTCTTAAATATGTAGTTATTATTATGCACTGAAATTTCAAGCCGCCGTTCATGCTGACAGCAAACAGAAAAAAATCCGGATTTGAAATTCGAGAGCAAACGACATCGACAACGTTTTAATACCGAATAAAACTACTATTGTTTCTAACTAAAACAAATAAATAAACGCGCTTGATAATAAGCTGGTTAATGTTAAAAAGCAGTTTATTTAACGAAAATAATTTCAAAATTAGAAGAAATTTATAACACTTTTATTGAAATTGTAATGAGGCATGAGGGTTTAATCACACCTATGCTGTTGTGAAATACTGCACCAGCAAGCCGTGGTACAACGTATTGATTTGCGAGCAGACGACCAGATTGAAGGTAAAACAAATATTATTATCCGCGCGCCTTTTCATATCCCGTGATGTTACTAGAGTATGCATCAATCCACCGAGTGAATAGGGTATACAATTTCAAATTATAGTTAACTCTTCCCCAAAGCTCTCAACTATGCATTGGATTTTTTAATAGCCTTTGGTAACTTTGTTTTATAATGCCCTATGTTTTATTTATGTGTCCATTGACAAACAACCGCTTATGGTTAGAAATTAAAGAGTATCTTAGCTTATCTTTCAAACAACTAAGCTGTATATTTTTGTTAACTGTCTACAACTTTACAAACAACTTTATTCAACAAAAATAATAATCAAAATTACCGTCCCGGGGCCCTGCATCGGATGAAAGTCCCCCCCCCGGGGGGGGCAAAAAAAAAAACAGACTTTTTTTAAAAAAACATCTGAATTCTATTTTTCATTTGGATTGGTATGGACCAACATTCAAATGAGCCTAAACAAGCCCTATTCCCCCCCCCCCCCCAGCACACCCCCCTCGGTATTTCCGTCTCTCTTCAGACACAGGTAGTGGGCCGATCCGGTACCATTCATGACCTGTGTTCGTTGGTATACTGAAATCTATCAGGTTAGAGAAGGGTAACCGTGGCCGTAAATCCTTATTTTTATACGGACATGAGGACGGTGACCTAGTTGCTCGAGCTCTCAGATTATTGTCAAAAAATAATCAGAGAGGGGGTGAGCGAAAATAGGCCACCATTGGAAGAAGACAATTGGAAAGATAAACGTTATTTTAAAACATAATGAAAACAACATAATCTGCTTTGAAAAAATAATTCAATAAATTTTGGATGCTTAGATTTGTCAAATTTACTATTTTTAAGCCAATACATAATATTTCATTAGTTTTTTGCAAGAAACCACTCTTGGGAGGAATTGAGATCAAATAATCCCACCCTGACTTGACCTTGCATAACGCAATTTTAAATCTAGAGTTTTGACTTGAAATCCATACAATCCAAAAAAATGGTGAGTAAAAAATGTCACAGCTCTAATGCGTAAAGTAAACTCTTAGTCAAAGTTGAGTAAACCTTACACAAATAGCTGGTGAGTATATTTTTTTACGCAACCAGGACTAAGCTTTAGTCAACAATGAGTAAGCTTTTTACTCAACTTTGATCTAAATTTTACTCAACATTAAGAGCTGTGACATTTTTTTTTACTCAAAGAGTAAAATTAGAAGGCACATGTGGTCCAGTGGATAAAGCCATATGAGAATTCTTCAAAAAAAAATGCGTGCCTAATACTCTTTACGACAGTAAACTTTCTGCCAAACCACATGGACTGACGATGTTTTGCGATATTAAGGATCATTCTATTACATCTACTGCCCATTATTCAAAAGCGCGGTCTTTGATTGGTTAGTTTACTTCCCATTATTCTGCAATAATGGGTCGCGATTACGCCCAAATTCGCGATGCAAAGCGATCATTCTTTTTGGCGCGTGTCACCATCACTATATGCGTGTTTTTACTTTCCCCGGACACATTATTCTTGTCACAATCACGAACATCTTACCCTTTATTTCTTAATTTTATAACCGAGGGTCGCCTGGCGAAATCAACGAAAAAGTGCATTTTTTTCAAGCTGTAAAGGTGTACGTATAATGAATGGGCTTGGGCGGTAACATTTAAGCGTCTGCAAGTGAACATTCTATTCATTTCAAACAGATTAAAATTTATGCCGCTAAGGCAAGAAATAACATTACGTTTTTTACTTTTTTTCAAGTGTTTTTGAACGGAATACTGCTATAATTAGAAAATAGTGGTAATATGTATACTAAGAGCAGAAAAAACATTACGTCTTTGACTTTTTCAAGTAATTTTGGACGGGATACTGCACCTATATGATAAGAAAATACTGGTGATATGTATAATATTTCCAGTACATTTTTTTAATTCTAGAACACCTTTGATGTTAATCCTGAACACCACTTGGGGCGTCCGTTTAAAGGTGCCCCATCCGATTACATAGGAAGTGCCATCACCGACATACTTTAATTCCAAAATTGCATTTGAATCCGACATACTATATTTATGTAAGCGATAATTATGTGTATTACAATAGGCAAATTATTTTCTGGTTTACCGCAAACAAACCAAATTTTAGCCCCTAGTATCATAATGGTAAAGAAGTCAGTCAAAATATGTGCAGAAAAATGAGAAAAATGCAAGGTTTTTAATGGTACCAAAATCTCTTAATTTGATTGTGTGAAAGGTGAGACCAAGGCTGAGGATCGGGTAGTGCCCCCTTAATATTAGTGTTTTTAATGTTGCACCTTAATTAAAATTTCGCGATCAAATATTTTGATGTATACGTTAAGTTCGAAACTCGAACATGGTTACACACAACATTTACGAACATTTACTTTCATAAAAAAACATTATTCAAATGATAAGATCTTACACAATAAATGACGATCGCTCTCCGTGTTGAACGATATCTTCGAAATGTTTTCGACGTAAACTTGCTTTTATTATTATAGCCGTATGAGACGTCCTGTCTGACTTTTTATAAGCAATGAAGGTAGAATAACCTAAGAATCATCACCTTATCCTAGAATAACATTATTAATTCGAATAGGATTTGGGTATATAAACAACAAATAGAAAAAGCACTATGTATCCTTTTTCTAATCATAACAAAATATCGCGCTTTAATTAAACAGTGCTTGTCTAATCTTTGTTTTCATTCTATATATTAAATTTTAAAGTTCATCATGTTTTGGAGTGTCCCTCGTGAAAGTTTGTGTAATTTTAAAATTGTTTTGGATGTATTTTTAAATGTTTTTGGAAGTTAAATTGTATACGTAATATTGTTTATGTATTATTAACATAGTTTATGTATTTTTTCTCTCTGTTTATGGTTATGGAGATATAAGACAAAACTTGTCAAATGTCAAAGGCCATCACCACAGAATCCAAGAAGCTATCTAAAAGAAAATCAATAATATCAAAGATATCTAGAAGCAAGAACGTCAATGTGCACGGTAACTTGACAAAGGTTGACGAGGTTTGTGAATGGGGCCAAAGGTCACATGAGATCACGAAGGTTACATGAGATCACCAACATGTCACCCCATCCCGCCCCCTCCTTTCCACCAAGTTAAATCATCGTAGCCCAAGTTAAGGAACTCACACGGCATGCAATATATTAAGGGTTAACACTTTGACCGGCCGAAGGTCACATGAGGTCACCAAGGTCACATGAGGTCACCAACATGTCACCCCACCCCCTCCTTTCCACCAAGTTACATCATCGTATGGCATGCAATATATTAAGGGTTAAAATTTTGACCACAGACACACACACACACATACACAGACATACGACCAGAGTAATCACTATGTGCCTTCTGCAATTCTTACAGACGACACAATAAACATTAGTTTTTCCACAAACCCGACAAAATGATGTGGTATAATCTACAAAAAAAGATGTCTACATTCATCAATATAAGATCATGAGGTAACAATATACTGTTCTCGATGGGGCATGTTATGACAGTTCTGCGCTGGTAAAAAGTCTATAGAACCCCGATTTGGTACTTTTACGGAGCCCCTTAGGTGACATGGTAAAAAATGTTATTCCATTCCTCGGAATATATATTATTTCTTATTACTTTAAGCAACAAGTTATGGATATACATTTATTTTTAAATTCTCCTTCTTGGCAGATAGTTCTCACAAGTGTAGAAATGTTTATCTGGCGGATGCTCTCAAAAGCTCAACAAAGATTCCTCTAATATTCCACACGCACGCAACATAGAAAAACACTATTTAACAACTATTAGATTATTTATCCAACAATACATGATCCAAAATTGTTTGCCGTTTTCCCTTATCCCGCTATTCTTGCAGTGAAACGAAAAACCTAGGAAAGCAGATATTGGATCAAAAGTTACCAATAACTCTAACGTAAATGAATCTTTGTCTCCGACAGTGCAGATAGAGAATGCTAACTCACGAATTGGAACATGCCCTGTATCTTATACAGATTGTCCCCAAAAGATTAATACTCATGATGGAATTTATGTTTTTCTGCTTGTGGAAATCAACAGTAAAGATAATTTTGTGTAAAAAATCGGTAAGGACACTATCTTAGCTTTCTTAGGAATTTAGTGCATTGTAATAAGACATACCAAACTGAAAAATAAAATTATGTTCTTTTGTGATACGAGAAATTCTAAATTCAAAGGGTAAACAATTAGAAACAAAATATGTATAATGCAAACATTTTCAAGAAAAAATATTTACCTTCTTTACATTTATCTTCAGTTTATGAATGCTATGATTGAATTGATTTAAACCATGTACAAGGTGTTCAAGTGACCTGGTTAATATTTTGACCTTTGACCTTTATGGTTTGAAGACAACATGTTATTGTTATTCTCTACAGAAAATACAAAAAAAAAAACTTCTAAAATTGTATTTTCAATGATCAAGTCATGACCTTTTGGAGACAGTATGTACTCCGATAATAATTTTGTGTATTTGTAACGCGCGACATCCACGTAAACGTGCTCAAGGCGCTGTGCGGCAGCCATGTAAGGCGCTCAGCACAGAGAAACCATATTACCAGAACAGATTTATGCCAAGAAACTCGATTTTAGAAGCAGGAGGAAACCGGAGAAAACCTGCGGGAACGAGTATGATCGAGAAATCAAATTCACATAAAGCCGCTGAGAACGAGCCCCTGCCGGGATTCGAACCCGAGACCTCATTGGTGAAATTCGATAAGACTCCTCAGCTGCGATGCTTACGTTTATGTGTTTTCAACGAGGTCAAAGATGCCTAAATGTGAACTCATCATATAATACTTCTATTAAAACCAAAAAAGCAAAAGCAGGCTGTGTATCTCATTCGCATTATTATCAATGTAATAAAATAGACAAAACATGTCAAATAATAGACAAAACATGTCAGATGACAAACAATAATAAAACAGTTACGCCCTGAGATTGATTTTATAATGACACATATTTATAGTAGGTAGAATATGTAAACAAATCAATCAAAAGCATAATCTCAACATTAAAAGTACACTCTAAAATATTTTATTCAATCAGTGTTAATTTTAAAAGGGATCCATCCTTTCTGTTGAGTACAATCTTAGTTAAAGTTAAGTAAATCTTGTTACTCAAGAATGCCTCAACTTGGACTTATATGTTACTCAATAGAAAGAGTCGTTCCCTTTTTAATCAAAGATCTTGTTAGAACACAACCAGTTCTAACAACAATGGACCTTTCTGTAGATTTTACCCCAGGATGACCTGTTGATGAACTGTTATGTGCCTATTGTACTAAAATCATAGATCATAGATAGGACAAACTATACTTTTTTAAACCTTCGGAGTAGGCCAATAAATTGGTACATCTTTTAAATCGATTCGAACAAGTCAAATTTTTACCCATGTACAAACGTACGTTGCCCCTTGTTTCTACATGTTCCACTAGGTTGCTTTTTATACACTTTGACATATTATTGTGGGCAATATCACAGTATATTAACACCAAAATTGTTTCTTTTGCAATTTGTTTTGGGTCAAATCATAAAACTATTGGAAAATATTTGGCCCCCAAATGCAGATTTAGAGAAATTCCAGTTCTCTCTTTTAACGGGTTTACATGTTCCCAAGTTAAAGGCGTAGTTATCGCTCATGTATCAGTCTCCGATGCAGGCGAAATGATTTACAACGCTACTGCGGTGTTCACCGTCTATATAATAATACTGGTGGTCTGTCTGCGGGTGTGTCTGCTGTCTGACCGTGTTTTTTCTCGGCGACCGAGGGGCGCACGTTCTTGAAACTTGGTGGGCGGAGTGCCCTTGACCTTCCGAAGACGAAGTTTGTATTTGTTATGGATCAAAGGTCATCGACGGTCATTCGAGTCAAAAAAGGTCAAATGAAACGCGCGTCTATTTCTCGGAGATCGAGGGTGGCACGTTCCTGAATCTTGGTGGGCGGGGACCATTGGACGTCCCAAGAACGGAGGTGTATTGGTTAGGGATCAAAGGTCATCGGGTCATTCAAGGTCAAATGAGGTAAATGGGGCAAACATTGGTTGGTAGTTGGACCTGACAAGTGGAGGGTGGGGTAGATTTTTGTGCACAGAAACATTTTGAAGATCACGACAAGGTCATCAGGGGTCAGCAAGGTCAAATGAGGTTAAACATTGGATTTATCGGAGACCAGGGTCGCACGTTCCTGTAACTTGGTGGTGGGTGCCTCTTGACCGTCGAAGCCGAGGTGGTATGGCGTTAGTGATTAAAGGTCATCAGGGGTCATTCAAGTTCAAATGGGGTAAACGTTGGGGTATGGACCTGAAAATTGGAGGGTGGGGTCGGATTGTATGCCGAAAATTTTGATGGTCACGAACAAGGTCATCAGGGGTCATTCAAGGTCAAATGAGGTTTAAACGTTGGCGGTATCTCGGAGACCGAGGGTCGCAGTTCCTGAAACTTGGGGGGGGGGTGCCTCTTGACCGTCCGAAGACCGAGGTTGTATGGTTAGTGGATCAAAGGTCATCAGGTGTCATTCAAAGTCAATGGGGGGTAAACATGGTGTATGGACATGAAACTTGGCGGGGGTGGGCGTCGATTTTTGATGCCAAAAATTTTGAAGGTCACGAACAGGTCATTAGGGGGAATTTCAAGGTCAAAGGATGTTAAACGTCGGTTTCTCGGAGACCGGGGTCGCATGTTCCTGAAATTGGTGGGTGGGTGACCCTTGACCGTCCGAAGACGAGGTGTATTGGTTGTGGATCAAGTCATCAGGGTCATTTAAGGTCAAAGGAGGTCAAAACTTTGGTGTATCAAGGACAAAAAAATTGGGGGTGGGGTCGATTGTTGATACAAAAATTTCAAAGGTCATGATAAGGTCGTCAGGGGTCATCAAGGTCAAATGGGGTAAACGTTGGTGTATGGACAGGTAAACTTGAGGGTGGGGTCGATTGTTGATGCCGATTTTTTAAAGGGACACCAAGGTCATCAGGGGTCATTCAAGGTCAAAGGAACCGTGAACCCAAGAGTCATTCAAGCCACGGTGATCGCGAAACCAGGTGATCGCGAAAACCGGGACGCTAGTTATATAATACCAAACAAAACTGTTGGGCAATTGAGCTACTGTGAGAGTTAACTAAGCGAAACGTATGCGTCAATTTATTAATATGCTTCACTGATTTTGTCAAATAGCTGAAATACATTAGTTAATACCAATTAATACCAAAACACAACACTTTCATCTTGCAGTGAGGAAAGAACCTTTTTTAATTCAGGGCCTTTCGTTTGTTGGGCCATAGAAATACAGCCCTTTTTTTATCCCAAATGAGTACCGTTCATTCGCAGAAATCTTACTTCTAATCTTTTTCTTCTTCAACTTTTTTCACTTCCTTTTGAATGTTGATAAAATGGGAAACGGTCAAAGGTATCTAACAAAAAATGTCAATCGAATTTGTGGTACGCCACTGCAAAAATCGTTATTGTCGTCTTCGTTAACATCAAAGATTTTGCAAGTGTGAGTTCAACTTAACATTACATTCTAATTGAAGCAGACGAACGAAAAGGATTCTAAGCAAAATATGAACACAATCTATGCAAAAAATATGTACCGACTGTCTTGTAGTACTCACTTGGCTAACTCTTTGTCAAGTACGCGATGTGGATGAGGCGGTCTCCTAACACGTTTAGTCAGAGAACAACTGGCAATAAAGTTCTTTATAATTAGAATTTGATTTAAAAGGCACGCCGCTGGAATCCTAAGAACCCCACACGGAATTAATTCCAGACATGGTTGGACCTTATCTATTTTACAAGTCTGCATATGTGCGATAGTTTTGTGAAGATACATAATTGAAACAATTTTTGCAAAGTTGTGAAAAAAAACCCGACTGCCGTCTGCAATCTTCTTTTCGCGCTCAAAGTGTTTTAAAACCATAGACATGTCGTCCTGTCACGTGTGATGCGATGAAGATGGAGAAGAAATCCGATTAGTTGTCACATTTGCCGCTTTCGTATTAGTATGCGGACAAAACCGTATGCACCTAAGGTTTTGAGCTGAAGAGCTAAATATATATAGCAAGATAACACCCTCAGACCACTCTCTTTCGTTCGCGGTTCGCGCTTTTTTAGCAAATACGGAATTATTCAGATGCTCTTTGTTATAAACTTTGTTGAGCCCTCAAAATTGCAAAATTTACGGCTACAGGAAATATGAACCTCCTATTAGGAAAATGAAATCGGAGAGAGGGAAGACATTTAGAGTAATTGGCTTTTATAACATGCCTTAAGTGTCATTTTGTGTGTTTATATTGTAAGGATCGGTTACCATTTTATTTATGTCATAGCACCACACACAAAGCAAGTAAGATAAATCTTCTTTGAAATTCACGGGAAAAATAACATGATTCAAAAAGTGGTATTAAGGACTGTGGGCCCAATGATTTAATGGTAACACAGTTTTCTTTTCATAAAAAAGAGTTTACACGTAGTTGATTCAAATTCTTAATTTGAAATTCTTATTTCATTGAATTTTCTAACAACAACAAAATTACAGAAAAAAAAGTTCCATCAAACAACAGAACCAAGAAATCTAATTAAGGCAAGAACACGAGATTTTATGTGTGTACACAAGTCCAACTCACCCCTCCACCTGGAAATAACAACTGCACCTGAAAAACACCTGGCAATTCCTCCATTTAATACTGGCATGAACTAGTATAGTGTGTAAAGACTTTATTGATGATTATATGCCTGATGGGAAATAAAGATCTATAATCCCTCATTGAGATCTTGGATTTACTAGATCTTATCTTGCAAATATTAGAAACTTCTTGAATCACCTTTTTTGGAACGAAACCTGATGGGAGAGGTCCATTTTAAATAGTTTGCCAATTGAAAAAAGATTGTCACAGTGTAATCCCGCGAGTGTAATAGTGAATCGCCATCGAAGGGGTTAATAACGTACATGGTTACTGGATCACGCACCGTTGGGAAAGTTATTGCAGGCCGTAGACTTGTGTAGTGATCATTTCGATCGTGGTGCCGGACTCAAAAGCGTGATCCAGTTGACATAGTAGTAAAAACGGATTTCACGTAACACTTCGCTAGTGAATAAGCAGGCACGTAAAAATAGACGTCGCCTCGACGATTATGCGGCGATTAGGGGTCTTCGCAACCTCCGCACTGATAGATTTGTAAAAACGGGTACCATCAATTGCATGATTCTCAACTTTGAATTAACGGTCACGGGAAGATTTATGAGGAAGCTTTAGGCCTACACAATTCTATTAAATTTGCACCTCTTGATGGGTTCAATTTGTCGTAGCAACCCTACCGAACGTTCATAATGTTTATTAGGCACAAAAATGAAAAGAAGGCCAGAAACTAGGGTTTGAACTTGGGATGCTGTCTAAATGGCTCTATAGAGAAGATGCTTGCATTTTATGCGTGCACGAAAGAAAATTATTTAACATAAAATGGCGCACCCGTCGTTTTTCGGCTAATTCTGCAGGTGTTCTGGCGCAGGTGTGATTTAATACTTTGGTAATCATTCTAAATGCAATCAAGAACCGGTTGGAAAAAAAAAATCGAGGTGCGTTTTTCTGGGGAATGTTTTCTTGTCTCTTTAAAAGGAGTTATAAGGGACTTCCGATTCTGAATATGTGGGCGTCATAATTTATATGAACAATATATTATTTGTTTGAGGACAAAGCTGTTTTTACTCGCCGGTGGAGTCTCGGCCCTTATTTTAATACCCTACAGTATACATATAGCTCCCCGAGTAAGTAAGGGAATATACAAACCAAACTTTTCACCTATGCATGTAATCCACAAGGTTCTTTCAACGGTTATGCGCGCTGTAAAATATTATGTAAGGGGTGGCTTGAAAACTCAACGACCTGTTGCTTGCCGGTGTGGCCGGAGGTATGGTCCTCCGGATCATAGTCCACCTAAAACGGTAAAAAATGAGCACTCGATTAAGGTTTGACTTTCACGAAACATCAGGTTCACGCTTTATTTCGTTTCGTAGGTCTATGGGCGCCGGACTATGTCTGTGGGCGGACCATTATCTCCTTTACAACGGTTCCGCCCGGTTCTTCAGGTTCGCAACCGAATTATTGTCCACAAACTAAACATTGTGCCCCGCCTATGAACAAAACGTTCTCTTTGGAAAAAAAAAAAAAAAATACCACTCAACAACAATCAGAGAGCATTAGGCTTGGAGCGATGATTTGTGATTTCACCGAAAGGACAAAAATGAGATTTCTCTTCTGTGCTCGTAAGCGAAAGATCGTGCCTTTAAATGTCACCAACTCACTTTAGGACCATAAAGCCCATGGTATGCTTCCCAGTCGGCAGCTTGTGAGCTTACGTAACACTTGATCTTGGGTAAAATTCGGTGTTGTGCAGGCCAGTCGCTCGCTGCGACGGAAGTATATCATGGGACTTAAGAGAAGACGCAAGAAAAATTAGGTTACAAAAAGCTTTGATTGGAAAATTAACTTTTACCTGGTAAAACAGGCTTTAATGAAGATTGCGGATTCCGATTTAATTATAAAAAATTTTACTTTTTTTAAAAAAAAATCGTGCATTGTTGCTTTAATATTCCGCCTTTCGAGCAGTGAAATGGTAATGATTGTTTTCCCAGCTCGCCTAGCTCTAGCCAAAAGCTGGTCCGGACATACGACTTTCTAGAAAAATCTTATGGACCGGAATCAGACAACCTCGGAAGCCTGTTGTCACGTTGTAATCATCTTCTTTGGCGGTAACGAAAGGCCCGTAGTCTGGCAGTTAAATCACGCACTACCATATTATCGTTTGCATTTATACGACCTGTTGTTTGCCTCTCTATATGTGTGTGTTGATTTTGTTTACGACTGCAAGACAATTCTGGAGGAAAGAAAGTGATGAAGCTTGTAATAAAAAAATGGGTCCAATAACACCATTCGGGTCATCTAATTCAAAAAGAAATCTAAATGAGACACATTTTGGTATGATGTTTTACACCTACTGGCTAAGAATCCACACACACATTGGTGTAATCTTACATCAATCAAGTTATAATTAACAATTTTCCTTTTCTATACCTGGGATTAAGATACCTATGAAAGGATAGAAGTTTACACAAAGAGACCAATTTCATGTGTTACATTGGTGCATTTTTTACAAAATTGAGGAGTAAACTTTTCAGCAAAAAAATAAATTAATTCTCAAATTTAAAAGCCCAAAAATAAAAAAAATAAAAAAAATAAAAAAAATACCTTCAATTTGCTCTCAAATTGATAGTCTAGGCCATGGAAAAGAACAGAGACATATTTACACATAAATATAACATTACCCCAGATAGGGACATGATATGAGGTAAAAGATATCCAGGTAATTTGTAGGCTTAACTGTAATCAATGCAAATGGTTATTACATGAATATTTTGACTCGTTACTTCACTGATATTGAAACCACAAAGGTTATAGAACGGTCAAATATCGCATAACCGTGGGAAACATGCATACGGCAAGCGTGTTCTTGTGTTAAAAGCCATTTCTCGTTGATGAATTCGCGTCGCCGGCCGACGCAAATTACAAAATCGTTCCGTTTGACCCATAAGGAAGCTGATTGGTCTAATCATTTCGGGTGAGGGCTTTGT
>JAMKCH010040775.1:0-23002 GCA_023653785.1 Ophioderma brevispina | reverse complement strand
TTAATTCCGTCATGCGGTGTATGACGTTGTGCAGTAGTGCTTGACGAAATGAATGGCAATACCTCATTTGACATCAATGGGACTTCTACATGAAACGTCGACCCGCTGGTTCAAGACAAGGTGATAAGGAGCAAAAGCTAATTCACTACGTCAAGTACTCATTAACGGTTGCATTAATGTTAGGCCTAGAATTAGTCGGAGTCCGGCCCACAAAAACTACAGTTTGTTTCCAGTAGCTCAAAAACACCTTCAGTTTTTTCTTTTTTAATGTTTTTGTTTTAATTGCTTTGTTTTAAAGGTTTTTTGTGTACGTCTACTGAACTCATCAATCGACGCCGACGTAATGCACTACTAATTGTATTCAACGCACTTATATACCATCAAGCATTACAATTTTTGGTTCTTTTTCGAAGAACAATTGGATTAGCCTCGTTACACTTTACATACATCAATTGAAATTCTTGTACATATCGGAATCAAGATACTTTTTTATTTCCAATTAAATCATAAAAGACAAATGTCTATTGGCAAACGTTTTTTCAAACTTTAATCAACACGGGCAATGCTGCTCCAACGCAAATGTACTTTTGAAACAAGATATTATCAACATTCCGTTTTTAATGGCGGTGAGTACAAACAAATGAAAATGTAATTATTGAAAAAAACAAACAATACGTATTAGAAGACGGAAATGCACACTTATTAGCACCAAAAACTAAAAAGCGAATGACCTGTCTTCTTTTTTTTAATTCTAGTTAGATTTTCCTAATATGTTTGCAAATGATTGCCGAACAATGCCTCAAAACCCACAAAATAATAATAAGTGAATTTATCTTAGCGCGCTGTTTCAATAGATCAAAGCGCTGGGTATCATATAAAATACCCATAACAAAATAGACCAGCTCTCAATGTACATAGTATAATTTACAAATTACAAGTTCAAACTCATACCTAATAGGCTAAGCCTTAGAAAGAATGAAATTATCCATTCACCTATAAGCAAACACACAACACACACGCAACGCACGCACACACCAACCCCCCCACAACACACACCCTCATACAATTGGCCTATAAATAAGTTATATAACTATAAAAACACAACCGACACATAAAAATACACGTGCACACACCACTAATTAAAAAACTTATTTCCCATCAGCAACACCAACACACACTCCATATAAGCCACACCCTATACCTACATTTCACAGAAAAACCTCATACCCCCACATACCGACATCATGCAAATAAAGTGTGCATTCCATATCAGACTGTCACATATAAAAATAAGAAAAATAACACCAGTGCCGCTTAAAGCACACTATCATGATTTGCTAATCAGCAAATCGAAAAAAATCATCAAAAGTCAGATTTTTGCATGTAGCAACAAGTACAGGTATCCCTAACCTACCACCCTGCAACTTGATAAGACCCAAAGCACCCTAATAAGGACAGAATCAGTCACAGAGATTTTATTCTTTATTCGTCCCTGAACGGACACTTAGTACAACACGTAACTGAATGGAGAATCGTATCTTGAAACACTACTGCCGTTTTCTTTTCTTCCTTTTTCTGTCATTCTACAGGCTGGAAAGTTACTTATGAGAATTCTCAGACTTATCCTTCACTTGAGACTAATTCCGCACATTTCAAATATTTTTCAATCACTGATAGTGTCTTTTAATTTTTTACAAAGGTCGATACCCCGGAGGCGGAGGCACTATTCACAAGGAAATAATTAAGTTTTAAGACGCTTTTTAAAAACGGAAACTGAAGGGGAAAACCGGATAAAAGAAGGGACCGTATTCCAAAGTCTCGCGCAGCAGAATAGAACGATTTATTCACCATCACCCCTGATGGTCATGGGAATGATGCAAAAGAAGTGTATTCTCGTCCGTGGCGCAGTGGTATCATTGTGATCTCCGATGCTCAATCACACCAAAGTTTTTTGTATAAACAATAATAATGATTGGGATTACTTTTAAAAAAAATAACCCTGTCTCTGAGACATTTTGGTGTGCAATTTACTGAAATCATCAAAAATACGCCTGGCGTGATGTGACTGAGTGTCCTAACCCATCTGTCTATTGTGTTCTCAATTGAGTGCTGTATGTATAATATGTTTCAGCACTGTACCCAAAATGGTCTCGACTACAAGGTCACGGTTTATTACGTACATATTGCAATGCAAGCTTGGACACTCTTCATGGGGGACACTCAGTTTTCTTTTACACCGGTTTTGTTCTTTTCCAAGAACATTCAACAAGGCGAACTCGTAGTACGGTGCGAAAAGTATGTTCCGCCGATGTTGCCGTACTAACATTGATAAATGCAATTAATCACTACCCCTCCCCAATAACCCGCACCCTCATCCCCAACACCCCCCCCCCCCCCCGCCTAAAACACCACATCTCCCCTAAACACCCCTCAACACCGCACCTATCCCAACACCCCGCAACACAATCCTCATTAACACCCTCAACACCCCAAACCAAACCCAATTACCCTGTAACACGCCTCCCTTTCCAACACCGCGTCCATTCCCCTCCCCAAACACCCGCAATCCGCCATTCCCCTCCCCAACACCCCGCAACACGCAACACACACCCTCATTCCTCCACAACACCCTGCAACACTCCCATCCCCCGTCCAAACACCCGCAACACTCCCCCCCGCCCCAACACCATGCAACACCGCCACCCCTCCCCAACACCCCGCAATACCCAACCCCCTCCACAAAACCCCGCAATACCCAACCCCCTCCCCACACCCCGCAACCCGCCATTCCCCTCCCCAAACCCCGCAACCCGCCATTCCCCTCCCCAACACCCCTCACAACCCCATCCCCTCCACAACACCCTGCAACACTCCCATCCCCCTCCCAAACACCTCACAACACTCCCACCCCCTCCCCATCCCTGTAACACCACCCACCCCCTCCCCAACATCCCCTCACTAACCCAACCCCTTCCCCCACACCTCCGCAATACCCAATCCCCTCCCCCACCCCACACCCCGCCCCCTCCCCAACACCCCACTAACCCCCCTCCCCACCCCTCTCACCCCTCCCCCACACCCAACCCCCTCCCCAACACCCTACCCCCTCCCCACGCCCCTCACTCCCCTCCCCTATAGCATAGTAGTCTCCCTGTCGCGAAGGAATTTTGCCTATCCGAGTTAACCGTTTCAGAGATCAGCAATTATGCCAATCATTATTAGCCTCATTTGCATACCTCAACCGCATATACACATACTTTCCGAATGCAAAAAAGATGTGGCCCATGAATGCCCTATATTATTCAGCACAGGAATGTTGAGTATCCAGATTACAGTTTCAAAATAAGCATTTAGCTGATTTTTGCATGTTATTACTCATTTGCCGCGAAAGACGCCCAAAATCCTAATCAGGTCAAGAACGCTTTAGCCCACTTCCATTCACCAAATTACATCCTTAATACGCCTTACGATACTCCAGAAAACTTGTATCATATGCCTTGCAGTAACATTCTCATAAATTATGCAAATTAGATACTTAATTCGGCATATTTTTTTTTTTTTACGGACACAATCTAATCAGGTCGAGAATCATCAACCCGGCTTCTTCCACCAAGTAGTTACATCATTGTCGCCCTTACGGAATCAAGATAAATGATGGTATACAAACCATGGGTTAACATTTTGTCACAGAGGTACGAACGGGGGGACAAAGGACGAACGGACGACGGATCGATGCTCATTTTATAGTCCCCGTTCCGAAATCGTTCGGCGGGAGGGGACAATTATCCGGATTGAGTACATCGATGGTGAAATATTTCCAGATTGACAGGTATATGGGAATCAAAGATACTTTTTTTTTCAAATTTATGAATTATGAAAATGTCTGCTGACAAGTTTTTCCCAAAATTTAATTCAAAAACGACTGTGTTTGTGATTTCTATTTTCAACATACGTTTTTAATGGCGGCGAGTATAAATAATAAAAAAATAATAAAAACAAACGGAGTAGGTAATGGTGAATCCAACGGAGAGTACAAAACACGCCCAAAGGGAACAAATTGATACAGGAGGATCACCTAGAGATATGAACAAAGAAATATTTAGCAAGGTGTACCAACCTCGTGTGGGGGAAACACAGGAGAAACAGGAAACAAGACAGAAAACAAAGTGCAATAATAAAGTAGCAAAGGTACGTGCTTGCCTGTACACATCACAGCACATGCTCTGTATTATTGCATTAGTAATATTGCATTTTGTCTACTTTGCAATAATCACAGTGCTATGTGCCTGCTACTTTTTTTTCTTGAACTTCTGGCAATGTCTTATCCATGATCGTTTGTAGCAATTGTTTTACAATCTGTAGTTACTAGTATTAAATATTGTGTATTTTATCCTTATAAAGAACAGGTTATCTGTTCGGACAAAAGCGGTGTTTTTTGTGCTCTTGTGGTCTGTTATGTCTTTGAAGTGCAATCTTGTGTGTTTTGTCTATTTACTATTTGTTTTGTGGCTCTTTAATCATTAACGGGCACATTGTTTGTCCACTGCAGCTCGGCTTCTATGCTTGTACAAGGCTCTGCCTTGGTATCTGTTATTTTGCTCTTTAATTCATTGAAGTGCACTTTTATTGTGGTCTTGTTTCCGTTCTCCTGTTGTTCTCCCACACAATATTGGTAACCTGCTATATCTCTCTAAACAATCAAACACTTTAAAAGAAGGTGTGTAGCGCACTTACTTTGAATTGCTATTATTGGCGTGATATTCAATAGTTCAAGTCGTTAGTAAAAAAAAAGTGTAAAGCTCGTCGTGCCGAGCAAGCTCGTGTGCGGAGTGCCCATCTCTCTTTCTTAGCGTTTGGGCCAGACTCCTCCGTATTATTTTTGCTGTGGGGGGTTCGCCACTCCTCCCGCACAGCGAGTCTGTTACTTTCCTAGCATTGAATAATGCTGGTACCCATTTATACACCTGGGTGGAGAGGAGTAATTGAGGTAAAGCGCCTTACTCAAGGGCACAACACGTTGGCCGCAGTGGGACTCGAACCCACGACCTTTGGAGTGCGGGGCGAGTGTTCAATCCACTGGACCACACGTGCCCTCACTCACTCACTCAATACAAATCAATACTCAACCGTCGGGCGTTTTCCGGTTCTGCCCGGTTCCAGGCGGTTCATTTAATCCGCTCAATGTTCTGAATCCTTTAATCCGATTAAGTAATTCAGCAAACTCAATGAATTCATTGAACCGCGCGGAACCGGACAGAACCGGAAAACGCCCGCCAGTTGAGTATTGAATTCGTCCCTTATGAGAAGACTACTAATTATTTATGAAGTTATGTCAATAATTATGTTGCGTTATGCCATTTCAGGTTCCTGTCTACTTCGAAGCCGACTAACATTGGCATTGTTCTCACTGGCGATCGGGTTCTAACC
Organism: Ophioderma brevispina; assembly: GCA_023653785.1. Classification (NCBI taxonomy): domain Eukaryota; kingdom Metazoa; phylum Echinodermata; class Ophiuroidea; order Amphilepidida; family Ophiodermatidae; genus Ophioderma; species Ophioderma brevispina. The sequence continues at coordinate 17,575 of JAMKCH010040775.1, read as the reverse complement.
TGGCATCAAAAAATCAAATTTTTCTACATCTCACCAATGATGACTTTCAGGCTCAATGCGGTAATAAATAATATGTAACTGCCAATACGGTGCAGTTCTATATATGCTTTATTAGCTTACGTTGTCAGTCAAAGTACATATTAGTTTTCCAGGTGGTAATTTTGCTACTTACCGCCAGTCAAGGACCGACTTCTGCGATACAGCATATTCTTTCCCGGCCAACTATTTAGGCCAAAAAAATGTTTGCTTGTCCACTTACGACCGACCGTCATTTACGCTGCAACTGTAGACCTTTTTTTATTTTTTTTTAAACTTTACCCCGAAATTTACAAACTACCGATCGCAAAAAATGTCAACATGATTAGAAAAGCTTCCCGATCGTGTTCGATGCCCTCAAACTGAGAATGTTTCACCTTCCCAGTGCCACATCTCTCCGACTTTCTAATGACGTTGGGAACACATACAACCGCGAGTTCTAGGAATGAGATTGTATTTTAACATGTACCAAATGTACAAAAATACACAATATCGCGTAGTCAAATTAAAATAAAAGTAAACCAATAAACCAGTAGTGAATGACGTTTGTATAGCCTTTAGTTTTATTTTACAAATGCTAATTTGGGCATTTTTGTGAAAAATAGCCGTAAGTTATTTTATTTCAAGTGAATTTTCAAAATGTTCGTCTGGGCTAATTTTATTCAGCGCAAATCACCTGGTGTTTTAGTTTGACTTTCAAAATGGCGACTTTCATTGCATTGGTGGTCCAAGTCAAATTGGGGCCAAAAACTGCTGAGTAAGATCGGTAGTTTTAACATGGATCAAGAGTGAAGCTGCCGTCTTCAATTGAAGTGCATTGCCGTTGCTGTATCAGAAAGAGTACCATGGTCAACCACCCAGCCAACCGAGAGATTGGAGCTGCTAAAAACATTCGGCAAGCGCCATGTATATATGTTTTACGTTGGTAATACCTTTCCCAAAATCGTCTCTCTTTGAATGTCTGTTGTCACAGAGTGTTTGAGTATTGTATAGATGAAAACGTCACATTTTAAGAATCTGGAACCTGAAAATAGAGAAGGGGAAAAGAAAGACAAACAAATTCCAGACCTACCGAACCAATTTATTAAAATCAGTTGTGGACAAGCAAATAATTTTATGGCCTTAGGGGCAGTTTGTTTCCAAATGTGGTCTGGTCTAAGACTCCGTTATGTAGTTGCTACGCTAGTTATGGCACAGGTCTTGTATCTAGATGTTTGCTAACCCGATAAAGAGAAATAACCGTATAGGTTCATAAGTATGTTTATGGTAAGACGCTCATTCTATCGGGGCACACGGGCTGCCACTAAGCCAGATACAAAAGTAGTTTGGCCAGTATTGATTTGAAAATCTTCTTAATCCAGTTAGCCATAACTCAAGCTCACTACAGCATCCTTGAAACATTGAGATGGTGGAGGGATAAGGATAAAATTGTAAAGTTTCATACGTGGTTAAGAGGTTTAGGCAGGTTATCTGATTCTACGTGATTTTAAAAAAGTATAGTTGCTATATATCTTAGGATATACTTTAACACAGTAGGCCTAACCCTCGTCTTACCAAGCCTTCTTTGAACACGGGTTAAAGGGGGGGGGGGGGGGTGGGAGTGGTTACCACCCGACCGTTGCGTATGATTTTGATACCAGTGGATAGCTAGGGTCCTCTTCTTTCATGATACCATAAGAAGTACCAACATACCTTTATGGCGTACAATGACGTCTCAAGTCCGCGAGTCGGAAAAATTGGCATTTTCCCAAAGAAAATAGGCGAACATCCAATTTTTGCGCTAAAAACGTAGGAATACGGATTTTCATGCGGTTTTCAGCTCTAATGATGGCAAATGGTATTTTACATAAACGTAGAGCTTTATAGGCCATTACTGTACATATATTTTCAAAAAATGACACCATAAAAATATCCTTGGGTGGCACCCACCCACCCACCCCCCCTTACCCTCGACTTGACGGCAGACCCTAACCCCGGTGAAGTGATACCTTCACATTTTTCTTGCTAAAAGGACCGGAAAGGATGCGAGAACGATTACCTAGAATCTTTTTACGAAAGTGTTTGCATTTAGTGCACCGGAGCGAAGTTACCTAGGCGGGGGGGGGGGGGCGGCGGGGGGTAACCACCCCCGGTAGACGAGGGTTAAAATGAATCAAGGTAATCCTGAGGTAAAATCCGTAGAATACACGGATTCTTCCCAAATGCGAAATACAATTGGAAATTCCAATTTGAAAGAGGATCGGGATCAGTATAAATATTTATTGAAGCCGCTGTTCTATAATACTAAAAGATTTACAGCTGTGACATTTGTACCGCTTCAAGTGGTCTTACCAAGGCATCTGACTGTTCACGGTTATTTCTTTAGGATGGGCACGAGCACGGCTTATTTTCATGATATACCAACAATACAAACGAAACTACAGGCGGATGCGTTCGCCACCTACCGAGGTCAAGTTCCATACTAATTAAAATATTACAACTGGCACTTTTTGTTTTACTTGTGGGTACGTGTTAGCAATCCGTAGCAAAAAAAAAACAACTCCGAACATTGCTATAGCCCACGCGATTTTGGAAAATCTGCAAAAACACCTCCTGATCTCTGCGAGGTAAAAATTTCTGAACAAACCACATGCTGCGATCATTTATATAGAGGGTCGCCTTGCGAAATCAACGAGAAAGTGCATTTTTCGACGTGCCGTAAGGTGTTTAGTTGCAATGGGTTTGGGCGGAAACATCTAAGCGTTCCCAGTAGATCGCCGATTCAAGGTGGACGTCCGACCTCTGCCTTTATTCCTCAACGTGTGGGTCTTGCGGACAAATCTGTTCTATAGGTATCGCATAATCCGTCATATATTTTGAAATTAATATGGTAATCTTTTTTCATAGTTATTCTACCATGTTTTCCTTCCTTCTACTCTTACTTCATGCTCTCAGGTACACTGACAAAACTTCCTCCGGCCTGGTGGGAATACTATTCGGTTTCATGGTTGGGGGAACAATGTTATCGAGTTATTCCGTCAGGTATGTAGATTTATTTTGTGGTGTAATATTATTGTCGATTTTTAAGGTTAACGTGGTATGATACAACCTTCTATTATAGTGTAACATAATGTTATTACATATGTTTTATCGTTATATGTTAGACTATGCTATATGGGCTTGACCCAGGGTGTCGTGAAATACAGTGTCTAGTACATGTGCGAACTGTATTTTGTAGAAAATTTCTATAAAATCTTGACAACAAGGTTTTTCTAAATCAAAATTGTATGGGATTCCAAAAATCATGGGCGTCATTTTTTTTTTAATGGTTTCTTGGGTGTATTCTAGGGGGAAAGGTTATACAGGGATCAAAATATACAAGGACCAAAATGGGTTTTAAAGCATACCATCTGTTTCAGTACCTTCAATGATTACAGGAAGGTAGAGTTTGCCCTAAAACTAAGGGTTATGGTTAAAAAGAGTTTAAAGGCAAAACAGGTTCAGGGTCACACTGGGGTAAACTTTTTAACGGTTTGCTTTAAAAATGTGCCAAATTGCTCGCCTTTCTATATAGAAGCCGAAAATAAACAGATCGCGTTGTCAATGATGTTTCGATGGTAATTAGGCGGGCAAATATGGCGGATCCACAAGGTCTATGGGAGACCACTGTCATATCTATAAAAGTCTCACTTTGAAGGTGAAACACAGAATATAATACATTTCTTAAGTAGTATGGGACCAATTAAACGTTTTAAGGGGGGGGGGGGGGTATGGGGTCTGAAGAGTAACTTCGAAATGTTTTTCTTAAATTTTACTAAATAGTGGCATATACATTGATATATCATATTGTAGCCCGTGTCACAAACTTTTAAAATTCATTTTTTGCTCTGGTTGCCATGGTGCCATGGTAACCACGAAGGCTCTAATGGCTAAACACTAGAAAGAATGGAACTAAATACCAAACATGATACTGGGACGAAACTTGTGGTGAATATGCAGGAGGTAAATTACGCCGTGAACCATGAAGCCGAATTTTTGATACCGTTGCCATGGCAACCGGTAAACGACCATCGCATTATTCATGGAGTAATTTGAATTTGGAACACAATTTTGAAATCGGGATTCATGGTTCACTCGGCCTGTATTTGCTTAATATGTGTGCCAAATTTATGTTAATAGCATGTAGCGGTCTATAGTTAAGTTCGTTCTCGTTTTGGATGTTTGCGTATTTTAACGAAACGAGTTATAGGCTGAAAAGCATTAGACAAAATGAGGGACGATTTTGATGTGAAATTGGAAATTATTGTTTTTAATTTCCAGTTTATACGACTTATCATAATTATAATGAAAGAATCATCGAAATAGGGTGCATCCATGTCCTGTTATTAATTTTTAAAATAATTTTCTTAAATATCGCCGGGTGATGGAAAAACAATAAAATACATAAAAATATACCCGGGGACATTAAGTACTTTAAATTATGGAAAGGATAATCTGAGAATTTTTTTTAATTCAACTTAGCAAAATGAAAGTGTAATAGTTCATAAATATATCTTTTAAATATCTTAAAATAAACCCTTGAATTTTTCACAGGATAAAGTATAGGAGACAATGCGCTTTTGGCAATTTTGCGTAACACTACTTTACTTTAATCAGCTATATCTCGGGAACCGAATGTCCATTGCGATCGAATAAAAAGCATTTGGAGAGGACAATCTACACATTGTAGCCATGCATTATCTAATTTTTCTGGATTAGGGAATTTTTTATCAATATTCATACCCCCCTACCCCCCCCCCTAAACCAGATTTTTAAAAATATCGGACCAGCTAATAAATAATGACCCTTGACTTTCTGAGCCATTGTAAATAAAACCCTAGGTCGTAAACATGGCAAACATACTTTTTTAGAAACCTTCTGAGCAAACGACAGAGGTGGTATAAATTTTCAAAACATTTAAAGACTGTATTGTTTCCCCCTGTACAAATATTTTGTCCCTTATAAAACCACCCAAGAACCCATTTTAAAAAAATGACACCCAGGACTTTTTCAATCAGAATGTCTCCATATATTCTGTATTGGAAAAAACATTGGTGTCAAAATTTGATTGTGAACAAAACCTAAAAACATTAATTGCATTTCGTCATGTACTAGTCCGTGTACGGAGTGTCCTATCGCTATCTAACTATTTTCTCCGTTGATTTTGTAAGCCATTGTTGGTTTCAGCACTGTACCCAAACAGCCTCGTCTACAGGCAGAGCGGTTCTTCCAAGAAATGTTGACATGGTAGCTAGGACACTCTCTCATGGTGGACCTCAGGTTTATTTGTACCGGCATATTTAAATTCAACGCGAAAAACCGTTTTTCCTCCTTTATATCCGCCATATTAATGGAACCCACACTTTCTTATCTTTCGAACAACAGGTAAGCACATGAAGAAGGCAAGCTTGAGGTTTCGTATTATCAAATGTAGGATTCCTGGTTGGAAATTTTTTTGACATGATGCTGTTTCTTATCTTCAGTGTCGCAATACCGTTCCGAATCTTTGAAAATACTCTCCATGTGGCAAGATTGATTGGGGTTTGATCTTGTGGATTCTACACTCGTATGGTCAAAATACTTTGCACTTCAGGAACTTGTCCAAAGATAGATGATTAAAGAAATGGCTACGGATATGCTCCCAAAACAGTTGCAAGCCACAAATTATATAAAATAAAAAACCAATGAAAGCGTTGAGTAAAAGGAACCGTACAACGACAAGACTTCCACTACAATGCTGGGGTTAAAGCAGATAGCCTTCAAATGTTCAAGTGCGAAAGGGAAACTCTGGGTCATGGTCTTGAGCAACGCCCGTTGGTGTTAATGGGTTTCCTATGGAATCAACTAACTAAAAATGATTTTTCATAGGAATGTTTCGCCGAAATTATCACATGTTATTAACAACAGCGAAAAAGACCAATAAAGAAAATATGACCTAACCTTTGAAATTAGTGGTAAAATTTAAAAAAATATATGGTGGGTCTTAAGTAAGATGGACCAAATTAATGACTGAAAGTATTTTCAAATCATGTATTTACCATCATTTGTTACATTAATTAATTCTAGTATCATTTGAGTATCCCTTACGTTCCCTATTGGCATTTTTGCCCCTTTCAAAAAATGGATAAAAAAATCAAGGAGCGGAAGAGAAATTGGCCCTAGATCTATAGCACTACCTGCCTTTCCACGGTGCTCGTCTAGGTGGTCTTGACTTTCCAAAAAGAACGGTAGAGATGATAGTATATGAGGTCTACAGTGTGAGTCCCAAAAAAAAACCCTACATTTAGAATAAAAAATAATTAAAATAGTAAGAATTGTTTTGCTCAAATGTTGCTATGGTATAAAGAAGGATAAGACAGGGCTTTCAGAAAACGTTTATTGGTGTCATTTGACTTGAGGGAAGCAGTTACGCCATTTTTGCTGAGAGACGTAAAAATCCTGTTTGGCCGATTTTGAGCCAAACAAGATACCTCGCTTACAGAGAGTACATGGGTCTTCAGCAGTGATTTGGAGTAAACAAAAACATTGACACCAAATTGATTGTTAAACAATAATGGGGGAGAGTATTGAAGGATTATCAAAATATTAAATTTCCCAGAGAGTACAAAAGAAAATGATAAGTAAAAAAATGTTCAATTTTCCAACAAGAATTTAAAAATAGCTGGTGTAAGACCACAGTTTACTTTGTTCAGCAGCAAGATTCATGGTTTGAACCTACAACGAAAAACTTGGGAGCAAAAAGGGAAAGCATAGAAAGTGTTATTCCGCTTGAAAAAACAGCAGTGCGAGATTGAATTTTAAGTTGAATTCCGATATATCTACGAAAACTTCAGCTTTAGTTTTCTTGCAATTATGGACGCTGAGTTACTGTATTTGTGCAAAATAATTACCTTAGAGATGTAAAAACAAACATCTCGGAGCAAGTTTCATATGTTCATGAATGAGACATGATATGGGGTTGGAGGTGATTTCAATAACTGCTCTTTATGATTGACATGTAAATTAATTTTTGAAGATATTTTACTTGGTACACAATAGACCATTTTATTCAAACTGGATATGTTTTTCGAGAATAATCGATACATCTGAAAAATTGCAGGTGTGAATGTCTTTGCTATAATGTGTTTATGGTATACGTCGGTGTCAGTCTCTCCGCTTTGTATGGCTTTAAAACGGCCAAAACTGAATGTTTAGGTCTCTCCGCCAAAATTGTCATAGTTATTCGAACCCAAAAGTCCGAAGACACCAAATATAAAAATATTCTGATAGCCTGTTTATCTCTGTAAACAACCAAAGCCAAACATTGAAGCAAAATTAACGTTTAACCTTTGAAGAAGAAAAAATCTTTCCTGAATGTAGGGGTTTTTATGACTCACACTGTAAACAGAATACCCATAAAGGTCAACATTAACATCTGATGTGGAAAAATGAATTTTTGTCTTGGGTATGCCCATTGGGGGGCACGGGGGTTCCCTATGGACCCTAACGAATATCTCGCAATGCGTGACTCGTTATTTTCGCACATATGTCAAGAGGAGGCGGGATAAAGGCTTGAAAACAAACAGTATTTTGCGTTTTCGCGCTACGGTGGAAAACTGGTTTAGGGTTCCAAATGCCCCCCCCATAGTTTGGGATCGAGGCAATTGTATTGGCCACCTGAGGGACACACCCTTCAAGTAACTTTATTTGCCACATTCCATTACACGTGTGCATAGCGCCCTCTTACTGGGATCTCCACATCGCCTTTTCCATTTCTGCTTTTGGATTTTTAGTTATAATTTCCCATTGGAGCAAATTATATACACTTTAAAGCTTAGCAAAATGCAAAATTATGATCTCACATATAACTCAAAATGTCAATTCACAGTCCGATATCCCAAATTTATTGAAACTTCTCAATGAAAACACAGAGTTCATGAAGCTGGTTTCAAATACTAAGATTTGTGTATAGAGGTGTGAGAGGGACTGAAAAGTTTAAATACCCAGTAAATGGCATTGGAGTTAAAAACGTACGGGCCATGGTCGATATCGGGAATTAAGCCTCGTCCCCGACCCAGGTTTGAACGGTTTAAAGTGGTCAAAAATTTGGTATCTGAAGAAGCTATATTTTTGTAGTTACCGTTGAAATTTAGGGATAAAAGATGTTTGCTTTGAAAGCTGTGAGCGAAATATGTTCGGTTTGGGTGACCAAGATTAATTTTACACAGTATGCTATGGGGCTTATAACATCGCGGTTTTAGCTCTCAACATTCAAAACGCATTGAAGTTCGGCGCGAAACTTACCAGATGGGGGTTTGGGTTGAAGGCTCGTCTACCAAATGAAACATTTTTATATAATAATGGGACACCCCTTTAACCGCTAATAAAAAAAAGGAGCGAGAATAGTTTGTATTTGTTAGAAATGGTCACATTTGAAATCAATCTGTAAAGGGTGAAAGGTAGGATGATACTTCGCACGTGTGAGATGTTTCCGCCGTTAAATTGCAATTGGAGATAATTGTGTTATGTTATGTGAAAAGCATATTGGGAAAAAGTTAGAGTCGGTGAACGTCCTGATGAAGTATGAACCCACAAACCATTAGTACCAAAGTACGGGGTCGCTTCAAAACTTAACCACAGCTGCCGTGGACACGGTTTATATTCTTTAATAATTAAAGGCAGTTTAACCACTCCTAAGGAATGTTGTCTTGTATTTTCTTGAGGGTGAGCTTCGTGAGATGATGCTAGGCCAATAAAAATACACAAAATGAAAATAAGTTTTCACATTTAGACGATATTAGGAACCTTTTGTTGTTTTCAGTTTTTGAATAGTACGTTTTCCATCTGCCATCTTGTTGTATCTTGGTGGGTTGGCATAGCTATGGAGGGCCAATCCAATACCCAAATTCCATGGATGTGAAGGAAGTATCGTCAGAGTTGTTCTACATCGACCAATTCCAAAGCTACGGAGAACTGTTTCTAGAAGATATAAGAGGTAAATATCTCGAACTAAAACAATATCAATCATTAATAAACACGTCTCAACAGTTATATGCATAAGACGAAGTTTGCTAAACTAGATCAACCTCGGACTAAGATGAAAATTAATACAGATTATTCTAAGCCTTTCACAATACTGAATCAAACCATCTGACACTATACAGTAATGCATGTGTTAGTTAGGTCTAGGAGAATCGGAGATAGTTATAAAGATATCGCGAGTTGGCGAAATGTCGCAAAGTATTATGATCTTCGGCCAATTAGAATGATGAACAAGCTTTGGAATTTATTTATTGACAACAAGAATGGTCCGTATTAAAAAAAAATAGACTGCACCAACCATTGCGAAGTATCTAACAACGCGTTTGGGAAGCCCAAAACGCGTGCGAGAATCCACAACGGGCTGCGAGCCTTTACAACGCTTTGCGAAGGACCACAAGCCTATCGCAAGCCATAAGGTTCATAACGTATTTGGGCTAAAAACAGGCTGAGTTTACATGATTTGGAAAAAACCTAAAAAAAAATCTGCAAACATGAAAATTTCAGGGTCGATCGGCCCGTAAAACATTTTTTTTTTAATTTTCGTCGCTAATCGCGGAAGCCGGTTTTCAAACAAGCATATTAAAAAAAATTGCCCGGGTCAAGGGAGAAAAGGGTAATCGGGAAAACTGGGTGATCGGCTAGAATGCTATAATAGTTTTTTTGTTGTAAGGTCTTCCATTCATCTATTGGATGTTGGTGTTGATACTGATGAACACAATTACAAAAATATTCACGATGTTGATGGTAAACATGGATGACATAAAAAATATTAGAAACATTTTCTACACCTATGCGTTATAAGCCAAACCAGAGGACGGTTGTCTGCACATTTAACCAAACAAGTGAAACGGCGACCCACTTGGTCCGGAACATACAGAAAGAGTAGCAACGGTTTTGTTCTTGCGATTTTGTTCTTGTCTATAAGCATATTCTCTACTCACAATTGGGGCTTGTGCTTGTTTAGTAAACACGTATTACTTATATTAACAAAATGTATGTCATACTATAAAGGAATTTAAAAGAGAGAGGATTTGTGAGGTGGATTCCAAATTGCGATACCACACTGCTGAATCGTTTGCCCGTACTCCCTCTATTATTTTTGGAGATAATAAAGGTTTTGTAGACGTCAAAGGCACAAGGTATGTTTGCATCGACCAATGGCCTTTACGGCCGGTGAGAGCTGGGCGTGGGGGGGGGGGGATACCCACCCCTCCTCGTAATTATCGGGGGTTTCGATGACTCCACGTATCCAAAATAGTTACAATGTTTTAGCTCAAATGTTTGCTATGTTAGAATGAAGTATAACCAGCGTTCAGAAACGTTATTTGTGGTTCCATTTTGGGACTTTTGTAGGAAGAAGTTACGCCTATCTTGCTGAGAGACTTAAAAATCCTGTTTGGCCGTTGTTAGCCAAACAAAGATACATCGCTTACAAGATTACATGGTCTTCAGCGTGATTTGAGTACAAACCTTTGACACCAATTATTGTAAACAATAGATGGTGGGAGCGTAATTGAAGGATTCATAAAAATAATAATATTCCCAGAGTTACAAAGAAATGCTAAGGGTAAAAAAATGTTCAATTTCCCAAACAAGAAATTTAAAATAGCTGGTTTACAGACCACAGTTTTACTTTTGGTTCAGCAAGATTTCATGGTTTTAACCTACAACGAAACTTTGGTAGCAAAAGTGAAACCATAGAAAGTGTTTGTATTCCGCTGGGAAAAACAGCAGTGCGATAATTGATTTTAAAGTTTGAATTCCGATTTATCCACAGAAAACTTCAGCTTAGTTCTTCTTGCAATTTATGGACGCTTAGTATACTGGTATTTTGTGGCAAAATAATTACCTTAGAGATGTAAAACAACATCTCTGTAGCAGTTTCATTATGTTATTCATGCATGAGCTGAGACATTGATATGGGATGATTTTCAATAAAGCCTGACTCTTTATTATTGAACAATGGTAGATTTAATTTTTTGAAGATATTTTACTTATGAATTATGTTACACCTAGACGCATTTTATATTCACACTGATATGTTTTTGGCGAGAATAAATCGATACCATCTGAAATTGCATGTGTGCATTTCTTGCTATAATGTGTTATGGTATAACGTCGGTGTCAGTCTCTTGTATGGCTAAAATCGGCCGAACTGAATTTTTAGGTCCTCCTCTCGCAAAATGTCATAGTAATCTGAACCCCAAGTCCGAAAGACCCCAATAAAATATTCTGATAGCCTGTTTATCTCTGTAAACAACCCAAGCAAACCATCTAAGCAAAAATTAACGTTTAACCTTTGAAGAAAAATCTTTCCTGAATGTAGGGTTTTGTATTGCTCACACTGTACATACACTAATACCCACTAAAGGTCCACATTCACATTATGTGGAAAAATGATTTTGTCTTGGGTAGCCCATTGGGGGTCAACGGGGGTTCCCTATGGACCCTAACTCAATATCTCGCAATGCGTGACTCGATTATTTTCGCACATATGTCCAGAAGAAGGCGGGATAGAGCTAACACAGTATTTTGTGGCTTTTTCGCGCTAAACGACGTAAAACTTATTTTTAGGGTTCCAAAGTGCCCCACCCCATATGTGTTTTGGATCGAGGCAATTGTATCTGACACCTGAGGGACACACCCTTCACGTAACTTTATTTGCCACATTCCATTACACTCGTGGTCTATAGCGCCCTCTTCTGGGATCTCCACATCGCTTTTCCATTTCCATTTCTGCTTTTGGATTTTTAGTTATAATTTCCCATTGGAGAACAAATTAATATTTCACTTTAAATGCTTAGCAAACAATGCCAAAATTATTATCTCACATAACTCAAAATGTCAAGTGTCACGTTCAACTATATCCCAAATTTATTGAAACTTCTCAATGAAAACACAGGTTTCATGAAGCTGGTAAATCACTAAGATTTGTGTATTAAGAGGTGTTGATGCGGACTGAAAAGTTTAACTACCATTAAATGCATTGGTATTTTTAAAAAACCTTACGGGCCATGGTCCGATCGGTAATAGCCTCGCCCCAACCCCAGATTTTACCGGTTTAAGTGGTCCAAAAATTTGGGTATCTGAAGAAATCTAACTATATTTTTTGTTATTTACCGGTTGAAATCTTTTAGGGATAAAAGATGTTGTTTTGAAAGCTGTAGGCGGAAATTGTTCGATTTTGGGTTGACCAATTAATTAACCCCCAGTATGCATATTGGGCTTAATAACATCGATCGCCTTTTAGCTCTCACCTCAAAACGCATTGAACGTTCGCGGCGGCGAACTTTAACAGTATTGGGGTTTTTGTGGTGAAGGCTCTTCTATCAAATGAACATTTTTATAACTTAAATCGGGACATCCCCCTTTACGCTAATAAAAAGGAGCCTATGTTTTTAGTATTTGTTCGAAATGGTCACATTTGAAATCAATCTGTATAAGGTGAATGGTAGGATTATACTTCGGCATACGTGTGAGAATGTTTCGCGCGTTAAATGCATGGATATAATTGTGTTATGTGAAAAGCATATTGGAAAAGTTAGAGTCGGTTGACGTCTGCTGAAGTATGAACCCACAAACCATTAGTTACCAAAGTACGGGGTCGCTTCAAAACTCAAACCACCAGCTGCCGGTTGGACACGGTTTCTATTCTTAATAATTAAAGGCAGTTTAACCACTCCTAAGGAATGTTTCTCTTTTATTTTCTTGAGGTGTGAAGATGTGCTAGGCCAAAAAATACACAAAATGAAAATAAGTTTTCACATATAACGATATTGTAACACTTTTTTTGTTTTCAGTTTTTAGATATGTACTTTTTCATCTGCATCTTGTTTGTATTCTTGGTGGGTTTTGGCATAGCTATGGAGGCAATTCAATACCCAAATTCCATGGATGTGAGGAATATCGTCAGAGTTGTTCTACATCGACCATATTTCCAAATCTACGGAGAACTGTTTCTAGAAGATATAAGAGGTAAATATCTAGAATATAAACAATATCATATCATTTAATAACAACGTCTCTAACAGTTATATGCATAAGACGAAGTTTGCTAAACTAGATCAACCTCGGACTAAGATGAAAATTTAATAAGATTATTCTACGCATTTCACAATACTGATATCAACATCTGACAATATACAGTAATGCATGTAGTTAGTTAGGTCTATGAGAATCGGAGATAGTTATTAAAGATATCGCGAGTTGGCGAAATGTCGCAACGTATTATGATGTCGGCCAATTAGAATGATGAATTTTGATGGCGTATTTAAAAAAAATAGACTCACAACGCATTGCGAAGTATCTAACAACGCGTTGTGGAATCCCAAAACGCGTTGCGAGAATCCACAACGGGCTGCGAGCCTTTACAACGCGTTCAAGCCCCACAAGCCATAAGGTTCATAACGTATTTTGGGCTAAAAACAGGCTGAGTTTACATGATTTTTGGAAAAACTAAAAAAAAAAATCTGCAAAACTGAAAATTCAGGGTCGATCGGGCCCGTAAAACATTTTTTTTTAATTTTCGTCGCCTAATCGCGGAAGCCGGTTTTCAAACAAGCATTAAAAAAAATTGCCCGGGTCAAGGGAGAAAAGGGTAATCGGGAAAACTGGGTGATCGGCTAGAATGCTATAATAGTTTTTTTTGTGTAAGGTCTTCCATTCATCTATTGGATGTTGGTGTTGATACTGATGAACACAATTACAAAAATATTCACGATGTTGATGTTAAACATGATGACATAAAAAATATTAGAAAAACATTTCTACACCTATTCTTTATAAGCCAAACCAGAGGACGGTGTCTGCACATTTAACCACACAGAAGTTGAAAACGGCGCACCACTTTGTCCGGAACATACAGAAGTAGCAACGGTTCTTCTTGCGATGTACTTGTCTATAAGCAATATTCTCCTACTCACACTGCTTGTGGCTATGTTTAGGTAAACACGTATTACTTATATTAACCAAAAATTGTATGTCATACTATAAAGGAATTTAAGAGAGCTGATTTGTGAGGTGGATTTCCAAATTGCGATACCACAATGCTAGATCGTTTTGCCGTACTCCCTCTATTATTTTTGGAGATAATAAAGGTTTTGTAGACGTCAAAGGCACAAGTTATGTTTGCATCGACCAATGGCCTTCCGGCCGGGTGAGAGCTGGGGGTGGGGGGGGGGATACCCATCCCTCGCTCGAATTATCGGGTTTCGATTACTCCACGTATCAAAATAGCTGGACGAAATGCAATTAAAAGCATTTTCGCCTTTTCGACTTTTGCCTGAATTTAAGCTAGTTAGGGGCTGACTCAGAGTCAGAGATTTCGAAATATAATTTTTTGTGTATTAAAATTAGTCACTTAGAACTAAAGATAGTCACCTCAATTCCAAAGTTTAAGATGGAAACGGATTTTTCGCTTTCATGTAGCAAACATTTATGTGTAGTATAACAGTACCGTAGGATAGGATAAGGCTGACTCAGAGATTTTGAACAAATTAGTACCCTGAAAGGTGGAAAAACGGTACTTATTATGCAGCTTAAGTACACTCATCATCAACACAAAAATGCATGACATAATTTCTGGAATCGTAGCTATAACCAGATGGGGGAAATCAAGGATTATACAAGGGTCAACATTTTGAAATGATTTTATGTTGAAAAGCACACCCTATTATACGTCGGATCACAAAGTTGGAAAAAGTTTAGACGATCTACAGCCTGAATTCTTACTTATGCTAATTAGCATAAAAACGTCATTGCCGATGGCGATTTTAACGTCATGGTCCATGTGGACCCAGGATTTCATTTTTCGCGCGCCATGTTATAACGCTATATTGATTTTTGCCCAAGATTTTATGTAATTGCCTAAATATCAGTTGTGCCTATTTTTGGTGGAAAAAAAGCCAAATCGGCCATGGCGTTTTTATACTAATTAGCATAAATAAGCATTTTGGTGACGATATTCAAAATTTGTTTTGCCCCTTAAATCGTAGGCCCACTACTGGAGTAACTTTTTTGAATTTTTATTTCAGCAATGTGTTTGTATTTATATCCTACTATTATGTTAAAAGAGTCCTTCGGGAAAGTGATTTTCATTTTTGGGCGGGAGAAATTGCTGCACGTCAACAAAATCGGTCTTTGGACCGCCATTTTGAATAGCCGATTTTCACTTTTTCCTGTTATGTGGTCGTGTTGTTTTACCCATCAATGACCAGAGTTTTGGTGAAAAAATCCAACGGCAAAGTGGTTTTCAGTGGGAGGGATCCACTTGAAAAAATGGAACCCCTTAATACACCAACGGGAGTGGAGAAGACCTTGCGCACTTAAGTGTTAATCTTATTGTTGTTCTTTTTTCGATCAGCTACACCTTTGAGAGAATCCAGGAGAAATCCGACATCCTTTGGAAGTACCAGAGATACTCGTTGACAAAGGAGTTCTTCCACAGACCAATACTGCCACCGCCATTTGTAATCTTCGTTCATATCGCGTTGGTTGTACGAAAATTGTCTCACAGATGCAATCGTTTGATGAATTGGCGACACGAAAAAATGGGTGCGTTTAATTGTATTCCTTACTTAGTTGTTGCCTCTGACAGTTTCTTGAAACTAAAAATTGGTCCCAAAATAAGAATGAATGAACACAAATCTTAAAAGGCACTATCTGTGATTTGCAAAAACTGAAAATCCGATTTTATTTATGTTACGATAATAACATATCCTGCAAGTGATAAAACATAACTACAACGTGTAATTGAATGGAGATTCATATTTTTGCGCACTCCTGTTTTGTTCCTTTGTTGTCGTTTTTTCATTTGGAGAAAATACCTTACGCGAATTTTATAGACTTACCCTTCACTTTTAGACGACTGCTGCAAATTGAGAATATTTTGACTCTTTTGGGTGGATCATTGATAGTGCCTTATATTGACCAGATTTATAAAAAAAATAGTAAATTAATAAATGTTTGCAAAAAGTTTTCTTTCCAACTGACCGACCCTATCCTAAAATTAGTGTTGGATGACAAGCAAACATGGTTTTGCCTAACGAAAAGCCAATAGCTGGAGTGTCAAAAAGTTATAGTCCATGTGTAAAAAAAGATCAGGAAAGAGCGCACAGGGCTCATTTGTGCGTGTGTGGGGGTTGACTCTTATAGTCAGTTTATACATTTTTATCTTACCTTTACTTGAAACACTTTATTAATATCAAAATAAGTACCTGACGTCGAATATTCGACATGAGATTCTTAGTATAATTGGCCCTTAAAGGTCCCAGGAAATGCAAATAGAATTGATGTGGTTTGTGTCAAGTCTACAAGGAGCAAGGAGGGACCATGCAGAAGGCATTCAATATTTGGGTTGGTGATGACATCATTTGTGGATGCTATTGATTTTTCAGAGAGTAATAGAAAATTCCAGGTGACTGGTGTGAATCTGTTCATGGCACTGACTGAAAATCAATAGTTTCACTAATGATGTCACTGGTAGTGTATTTTTTTCTGGCCCTGTTTATTGGAATGGAATGTCCCATAAAGATTTGGAGTTGGTTTATCATCTCATTTCCTGGGACCTTTAAGTAATGATTTCCATGTTTTATTTCACACAACAGTTGTGCAGCTTTCGGAAAAACATGCCGGTAAATTAATCAATTGGGAAGCCCGTCAAGCTGACAAATATATATCACGACAAAGGCACAAAATGAAAGAAGTCATGGACGAGCAGGTTAGAAGCAGCAATAATAGGTTAGTCGTATGGTAATTTTTGTTTTAATTCGTGAAGGCTATAAAATTTAAATTTAAAAGTTGGGATGGGGACCACTGTCTTGAATGGTCACTTCGTAGCCAAGTTTTGTATCATCTGAACCGTTTGCCTAAGTGTGTGTGCCTTGTGTTAGATTCGATCTATGGTATATTCTGTCCTTAATGCAATAACAGCACATTTTTGAAGAGCGCCCCCAATTTTCAAAATTTGATATCTTTGCACAGTTATGTCGGTGATTGTCTAGGAAACTACACCTGCGAACAAGCATGCTAAAAAATGCGTATTTATCATAAAATAAACGATTTTGTAATTAGAATTGGGATCTCTATTGTACTTAACGGCAGAGCTGGAAATGCTAAGTTTATGTCCGTCCATGAAGAAATAGTGCCACCTCAAGAAAATGACCTCTAACTTGACTTGCCTGAGCCAATAAAACAACTAATGGATGAGCGCAAACACGTACATGGCTCTATTTCCCGGCTATTTCATACTGGTAGGCCGTTTCCAGTAGCCGTTGAATTATTATCGGAGATCTCTGATATTAAGTACAAAATCCCTTCGTTTGCAACACAGACATTTTCAAGCTTAACCATTCACAGGTATAGTTTACTAGCCAGTTACGAATGCAACTGTGTAAAAATCTCAAAGTTTTTGAAAAATTGGGGGCGCTCTTCAAAAATGTGCTATTATTGTTTTATACGAACAGGAATTAGAACACGGTGGCCTATCGGGGAAACCGTGATA
>JAMKCH010040774.1:0-13218 GCA_023653785.1 Ophioderma brevispina | reverse complement strand
CAACATTTAATCACAATTAAGTATGTGTTTAGATACATCAATCACTTGCCTTCAAAAATCAACAAAAATAACAACTATATCATTATTTATATTGCTGTTATACCCGGAAAAAGAAACATGGAGTGCAAACAAAAAATTATGCAAATTTGATGTTAATTAAGTCATAGCTCCTAAACCACTGATGCAAAACCTTGTAAAAAACTTTTCCAGACACCTTATATATTTAACAATATTTTAAGCCACAAAAATCCTATATGTACTCCAAATTTGGGTTTTTGCTTAACGGAGCGACTTTCGGCCTGAGATCTGCGCCCCTATATTGCATTGGATAGTAATTCTGATGGTACAAGATGAAGGCTACGGTCTTCTTCTGATGTTACACTTCTTATTCCTCGTACAAAGTGTGGATTTGGCTACAGATTATTTGACGTAATTCATTGGTCTAGGCTGTGGAACAAGCTTCATGTTAATATTAGAGAGGCACCTTCCACCAGTGTCTTTAAACGGCTCCTGAAAATACCGTTTCCGAATGCGAAGTCAACGAGGGAACGAATTTACCCTGTCAGGAAATGTTTTTGGCTCATTTATTATGTAATTACGCCAGTATGGCACGGTGCTATTGCGTAGTCTCCGTTAAATGTGCCGTGCCATGTCGACGTTAGTTCTGTGCCGGTCACACGTAGCAACGGCCTATAGGTCAGTAGTCATCTTTTTTTTTTTTTTTTTTTTCGTACAAAGTGTGGATTTGGCTACAGATTATTTGACGTAATTCATTGGTCTAGGCTGTGGAACAAGCTTCATGTTAATATTAGAGAGGCACCTTCCACCAGTGTCTTTAAACGGCTCCTGAAAATATACTTATTTTCTGATGTTTACAATTTTATTAACTTTGGATTATTGATGCATTTTTATTAATGTATTTATAATGCTCCGATGCTCATCTTCTTGCCTTTACAATGTTTGGTATTTGGTGGGCAAATGTAACACACAGGTTTAACAATCGCGTCTATTTGAACATTATTACCGTCCCGCACCTTACAATAGGCTTCATTATGCAATACGCAATCACCACGTATGAAAAGCGAACGCCAACAGGCAAAATTTACGATGTTATGATCTTTGACTCCGCCCAGCCTAGCTCCAGCCTGTGTTAAATGAACGGAAAAGGCTTGCAGATTACTTATATAAGGGCACTTGCGAATTAGACAAATTCAGAAAATTGGTCAATTGTAGAAATTGTTTTATGGTAGGTTCGGTTAGAGCAACCATTGAACTAGTTAGTAAATATTGTTTTGTGGCCAGGAAGTTAAACTTGGTGACACGGTGCTACTTTAAAATTGTTCTTCGTAAATTTGCATGAAAAAAAGCACTTTTTCTTCATTTTTCAAATTATCCTAGTATAATATCTTTCAAATTCATGAGAGGTGTGTTCCTTGAAGGTTGCAACGACGTCTGCTTATTTTATTGCAATCAGTTGAGTGGTTTCGTCGAATTTTTTAACATTTCACACGCACGGTTAAACTCCTATGCTGCGCAACCATGGCAATGTCAGTCATTAATGTGGCAAGTTTTAATTGAAAATGGCAAATAGGCGCTGTGTATTAATGAACATCTGTAAAAGTTTGTCATGGGCTGCTCAGGTGAAAAAAATGGCGAGAAGAAGGTGGAAATTGGAAATCTTTCACTGGCATAAACAAGACAACATAGCCTTAAGTTTGTAATCTGTCCTGTGTCTAGTATAACCACGGATTCAGCAATTTGAGACACCATCTCAGATTAGTGCAAATAACATTAAAAATCCCGACGATCACAACCGCAAACACCAAAACAAAACGGACTTTGATCTACTGCAACGCAAACTGTACTAAAGTGTCTAGGAATTATTATGATCAAATTAGAATAACTGTAATTTGAGATTTTGGCCCAGGCCACGCTGTTTGACCTTTCGTTCTTTTGTATATTTTGTATACAAGTGAGCCAACAAGTTTAATTTATCAAGCAGTGTTCGCATTTTCAATATGACTAATGATGTTGTGAAGATTCGTTTGTGGCCATATGGGGGAGCGCTATAACATACTAATCTTGTATCTTTGTAGCTAAATGGTAAATCCCGCAATGGGGTTCCTGATTTTTTGGGCAGATGTACAACCGTTCACATGTTCCTACTTATATCAGTTATCAAACCTGTGTCGCCACTGCTTAATTGCTTTAAAAATAAAAGATACGCTTGGCAGGTGTCCAACAGCTGCGCCGGTTTCGTCCTGCTTTGCTGTACCTAACAAACCACACAGTATGACAGCTTTAAACCTCCTGACTAATCTGAGACGATTTTTGTCACAAACTGTAAAATATTGTCCATTTTTGCAGTATTTGCCAATCTTAAAAATTTACAGTATTCTGTGAAAATAAATTCAATCAAAACACTGAACATATAATTTGGTGAGTTATTTACTGAGATTGTGAATGTGTAGAGAATAAAAGAAAGCAGCGCGACGAACACCCCAAATAAGTACGTTTGTCCACAAATGTTAAAAAACCAAATGTTTACCGTTAATTGACAGTGTGTTGTAAAACATATGCCATAGTAAACGGTAAAAAATACATGAACTGTAGATTATGGATTTTGTTGGCGGGAAATTGCTTGCAGTATTTTCCTTTTCCCTGTAAGATTTTACAGAGTATTTTTTTCCTGTAAATTTTAGTGGCATTTTTACATTGAAACCTATACTATAGGGTAATAATAATGTGTGATAATTCCATTCAAAACTAGGAATCCCCTCTTTTTTAAATTTAGTTGTAACTTCATGGTGAACTTAGACATAAAAATACAGTAATTTGCTGTTTTTTTTATGTAAAATAGTTTCAACAAGATTGTAAGGTTGTCTTGTCTATCTGAGCCTAGGTTTGTCAATTCCAATCGCGCCGTTGGTTTTATTTTTTTGGTTTGTATTGTTTTTAGACCTAATATTGAAAGCTTCTTTTATATGTATTGATACAACTATACTTTTCAATAAGAACAATTCCTAGCACTATAATTGCGATATGATTCACAAATCTATTGAATGTGCAATGTAGTGTTAAGATAACACCCTAATTACGTTTCGGGGGAGAAGGCCTTCAGGAAACGAATGCATTTTGACCCATGTCCTTGATTATTTAATACAACTAAAATGAGTAATAACGACTCAAAATGATTAATCGTAAATACTCGAATCAATGATTTTTATAGACTCAAAATATTTACATACTAACGCCTAAATTGTCACAATCTAGATCTTAACTTAGTTCATTTGAAAAATATTAACAAACAAACGTACGTGTACATGTTGAATTTCGGTAAATTGTGCAAAAAATAGACAATTGCTCTATTTACACTTGTTGCTATAACTATAATTGTTTTAAACTTTTAATTAAACTAAACTCAATCAGCTAAGTTAATAATTGAAAGTTTTAACACACAGAAATGTGAAATTACTAAAATTGAAATCAACCCGCTTACACATAATTCTTTTTGAAGTATAAACAAGTTTCAATAACGAGTACTGATCAATTAATTTATTTTATATTATCTGTAAATTGTACGATAATTTTGTTTGCATAATGGCTGCTAGGACTTCCTGAAATTTGCGTGTATTTTTATTTAGCCAAGAAAAAGCACAAAGTTTGTTTCAGAAGACCGCGCGCTTTGGTTTGAAATTGGTATTTGACCTCATTATTTTTTTTATTCGGTTGTACTCACTTGAAATTTTTTTGTTAAAAAGTTGCATTGGCCAATAGCATCTAAAAACACGAAAACCGCCTTTCGCATTAGCATTTTTCTAAAAAAACACAAAACCCTTGTTTTCGCATTGCGATTTTCACATTTCTTCTGTGACATGTTTTTTTTTTTGCCTTACAATGTCGTAATTTTATTGCAATGCATAATCGAAAACTAGTTTATATGGAAATCCAATCTAAAATTGACCAAACAAATAGAACTTCACCAGTCCTCTTTTATCTCTCCAAGGCACATTATTTTGCCTCTAAGAGTTGACTTTTAAGAAAATCTAGGCACACTGTTAAAATAACCTGTAAAAAACAGGCCTTTGACTTGCAAAGCTGGGACTCACTACCTGCAGAACGTAAAATACTGGAGCCTAAAAAAAAAATAGGAACCATTACAGGAACGTTACAATAACGGCTTCACCGTTATTGTTGGTTTTTTGACTTGTATTAAACATATGAAGAATTAAATAAAACGTTATTACCAATCCCTGACCAAATATTCAAGTTTTGTAGCTATGGCTCATACAAACGTTGTAGTTACGTTACCACGTGGTTGTAAAAAAAGTATTTATGTCAGGAAACATTTTGAGAAAAAAAGCAATAAACCATAGGAAAATGTGAAAACATAAGGATAAAACCAGTTTATACTTTGTTTTATATGGTAATGTACACATTCTGATGTCACCAATTACCTAATCATCATATGAATAAACTTATAATACATGTACCTTACATAGATTCGAACCAGGGCCTTAAGATTACAGTCCTAAACCTACACTACATGACTTTACTGATAGCAAATGCTAAAATTATATATATGTGTAGTGTGTGTACTACTTTTTTCAAATTAACTAAATATAATTACAAAAAGGAGGAAAAGAGTTTTTTAAACTATTTTTAAAAATGATATGGAAAATAAGATTTTGCATTTTTTAATGACCTTACTTACGACGTTATTTAACACATTTTATGGGTAAAACGATTTTCATAGTTCGTATTCTTACATTAAAAACAAGTAAGTTACAAAAGAACGTAATATTACGGAAAATAAAATAACGTCAGCGTATAAATACTACCTTTTTTAAAAATGTGTAGTATTATTTTTAGCCACTGTTTATTTACATTTTTCTGCTTCCGAATTGCAATTTTATGTTAGTATAGGTGATAAAGCGTGAAGATTATTGAATAATTGGGGTTACCGTAATTTAAAAGGTAAAGTCTGGTAAAATTAGGAACATTTTTAACAGTGCATTTCTAGCGCCCTCCGAAGGCAAAAGAACGTTCAATCATGGTTCAATACCACGTCTGACATGTCTGAGTCGATCGATCGACTATTTTGAGACCAATCACTTTGTAATTAAATTTGACAAGGAAAATAAAGAATGTCCGAATGGAAAGCGTACTCAAAATGAAGAACGTTTCAATGCCCACAATGTACAATAATATCATTTTTCAAAATTTTACACATTTTATTATGTAAGTTCATAATTCTTAAAAACTTCAATCGCCGATATCTCGAAATGTGACTTTTGGCCTGTTTGGAAGATTTCGTGACGAATATATAACAATCTGTCAAAGAAAAGTGACTCGGTAACAATTCCTGGTCCCAATTGGCTACAATTTGACCAAGATAACCAATTTTCTCACAATACATGTATCTTGTTTTCTTCTTCAAGTTTTTGGTACGTTTAACACAGAAAGCACTTGGATTTTACCTGTAAATGTTTCTATACAACATGAATATCTCAGGTTGTTTAGCCCAACACGCAGATCCTCGGGATCTTGACGAAGTCAGCTTTTGCAGCGAAAATGAGTAAAATTGACATTTCTTCAAATCTCAAGTTTCAGAAAAGTAATATTCAATACTACTAATTTATTAATTGATCACTTAAGCAATCGATCCTTGTCTGGGATAAATATACCTATCATTGTGTTCGTTTTTGTGATGGGAAATAGGTCAAACATAACTAAAATTACAAATGAAAGATGTTTATATTGTCATTGGGAAACATAGGATCACCTCCAAAATTAAGCTAGCAAAAAATTAAACCCGCCTATGTAATTCGAATTTGTGGTTGAAAGGTGATCAGCGCAAAACAAAAATCGACAAAAAATTTAAATGTCCATGAGCTTGGCGTAGGTGGGGGGTGCCTACTTTGAGAGAATTTTAGTTATTTAAAATCAACCCAATTAAAAATCTAACTATTTAAAAAAATGAGGGCGTGTGCCATTTGGAAGGTGCTATTATTTTAGTATTGGGAAATATATCATCGCTGGGCAGCAAAACGTATGACCTTGGGAATCAAAAGCTCCTAGGCCCCACTTTCAAAAGCTCCTATGTGCATATTTACTAGTATCATCAAAACGCCCTATATGTTCGCTCTAAATTCATATTCAAACTAAAGCAATTACTTTATAGAATAGATGTACCAACGTCATTAATTAAATAAAGGTAATTAGGGTATATTATATCTTTCTAATTTGTTCTTGAAAAATTACCAGCGTAGAACACCATTCCGTAATAAATAACTACTATAATGTGTACTTCAGATACCACAGGTATCATGTAACATCGTTGTGATATTCTAGTGGTTAGGACATTGCGTTGTGGCCGCAATAACCCAGGTTCGAATCCTGGTTACGGCAGGAATTTAGTGTTTTATATTTTCCGTTAATGTTTATCAAACCTTTCCAACATGTATAATGTGTGGAACAATGCTTGACAATATGAGAACATCTTTGTTTCATACTTCGGACCACATCAAATGTATTTGATTTTGCCCTTAGTTTTTGGCATCAAATCGTTGCATTTTTAGAATTCCCACTGTGAAATAGACTTTTTTGGGCCCATCTTGTTCGGATATCAGAGGTACTAATTCAAACTTTACCCTAAAATCATCACTTTGAGTTATTTACCGGATTCTCTATAGATAAACACCATGAGTGCAAGGTGTGACTTTGAAAACATTTTTTTTACGTTAAAAAGAAATGTTTATTTTCGAGAAAGCTGTTAGAAATGATTTCTATGGTATTTACCTTAGAAATTTCCAGAATAGAGTTTGGAGACTATCTACAATGTTGGTAATAATTAGTTGGGACACTTGCCCTCTATTATGCCACTTGGTGAAATTTAATTGGTTCCTAGTTTTCTAGTGTAAGTTTTGTCGTTTGAATAATCACATTGACAGGAGGAGATTTGAGTGAGGATACAAATTTCTCTCAAATTTCATTTGATCGGTTGTAGACCACCTGCCGAGAAGGTTTCGAAGGCTAATTGGACAAACAAGCACGAAAGAAAACAGCAAACCTTGTTTTGAAATCGAAATTGTCCATATAAAAAAAAACATGCTTTGATTTTCTGTCGTGTACGACAGAAAATACTAAATCATCATCTTATTACATAAAGACGGTTTATTCACTTCAGGTGTGATCTATGCAAAAAAAAAACCTGGGTTCGAAAAAATTGAGGGCGCTTCTCTCTGGAAGTGTCATCATGTCTCTTTAAATATTGAGATACAGATAACATGCATCAAAATTAAGCTTAGCAAATAAGCCGTAAAATATTAGCCATCGTCAGAATGGCGTCATAAAGTTTCCATGTTAGCAATTTCCAGAATACACAGTGCAGAATAGTAGAAAATTATTTTTTTTCACGAAAAAAGGTGCGGAATATCCGATTTGGACGCATTTTGTTTTTGATCTACTCGATGGGAAATGGCTATTTTTTAAAACTTTGAGCGCTTTAGTGCTATAATAATGTTTTTGAGTCAGTAAAATTGCGAAATCTTCCATCCTATATCCAGTATTTTCATACTTTGCTCGACTTATGACATCATAGTGACGTCATAATGGGTATGTTGGTACTTATTTTGATACCAATGGAAAGAAGAAACTCTAAGCTATCCTGTGGTAGCACATTTATAGGAATCGAATGTTCAGTAACGAAAATCACATGGGGGAGGCAACTGCCTCTTCGGGAGTTTTGTTACAAAAATGGCTCAGGTAGATGAGTGTTAACCCTCGTCTTACCATTTTTTTAATTTTTTTAATTTTTTATTATTATTATTATTATTATTATTGTTGTAACATGGTTTACCATGGAGGTGGTTACCACCCCTCGAGAATAAAGCGCCTGATGCTTATGATTTTGATAACAGTGGATAGCTATGGTCAACCTCTTTTCATTGATACCAAAATAAGTACCAGCATTCTTAGTATGGCATCAGAACGACGTCATCGAGTCCACGCGTATGCAAACTTGGCATTTTCCACAGAAAATAAGCGAAAATCCATGCGGTTTTCAGCTCTAAATGATAGATATTGACTAGTTTTACATAAATATAGAGTTTTAGAGCCATACTGTGCATAATATTTTCACAAATGTACCAAAAATATCCTTGGGTGGCAACCACCCCCTTACCCTTCGACTTTGACGGCATACCCAAACCCCGGTGAAGGTGCTACTTTCACTAAAATTACCAGAAAGGATGGGAGAATGATTACCTAGACCCTTGGGAAGACAAGGGTTAAGACAATGAGTGATCCTAGCCTAGAGCAATAAATATACCGGACTTAAGTGTCGTCTTAAACTATTCTTCAGGATCGTTCCAACGAAAAGACATTAACTAAGGAAAATAAGCCCACGAACTTGTTATCGTTGATTTCTAAAGGTGGAAGGCTCCCATTCTGAAATCGTTGCTGTATAAGAATGTCACCGTTGATCTATAAAGCCAATGAACTCGGAAATTGTCGTCACATTCTACACTACAAATCTACAAATCTACAATTTACTAAAGCAGTATTATTTCAATACACAATATTTGGTTTCTAACACCAATTCACATACATACATACATACATACATACATACATACATACATACATACATACATACATACATACATACATACATACATATACTATTTATACCGCGCTTATTCTTAAAAAAAACAGGTTTAAGCGCCATTACAAACTACTGCCATTGGCAGGAACAAACAATGATAAAATAGAGGGAAAAAATTAAACTTCATGAGAAAACAGACGTGTTTTTAAAAAGCTTTTTGAAAGCATTTAGAGAACCAGCCTCCTCCCTGATGGATAAAGGAAGCATGTTCCACAGTTGTGGTTCAATTACTGAAAACGCTTTATCACCTGTGGAATGGTGTGTTTTAGGAACATGAAGTCTAGTTTGATCAACCGATGAACGAAGGTAATAGTAGAAGAACAGTCTGTAGATCCCGTGACCAAACTCTGGAGACAAAGATTTGAACACTTTAAAAAAAAAATGTCCGTAAAATTTACGAAATTTCTGGCAGCACATATTTTCCAGTCATTTTTAGGGTAAATTTACAGAAATTTTCTGTCCTTAATACCGGAACTTTGACAGAATTTTACAGAATTTGTCTCATATTAATGGAAAACATATGTACTTTTAACAGATTTTCCGATAATTAAAATTACGGACCAAAAAAAAAAAAAAGTCCGGAAATTTTGCAGCCAGAAATTTTTGAAATATTTCCGTAAATTAAACATTTTTAGCTATTTTGTATTTTTTTGTTTTTTATTTTTATTGTTTTCCTAAACAGATTCTTGTTTATCCTTAATTTACGGAAACTTGTTTAACAGTGAGGCGTCTTGACGGTTTTCCCTGATCGATGTTGAAAGTTTTTGACATTGGGCTTGCCGCTTTCAATTTTCCGGCAATTTTTGGGAAGGGGCAAACAAGTTAACACTGGGTTAAAAATTGAGAACCCGTCGCAACTGATATATGCATGTCAATTTACTCCCTTATCATATATCATACGGAAATCTCATACAATGTATAGTTTTGTTATAGTAGGGGACAGGTGATCCTTCTGAACCGTTTTGTGAGATATTATTTTAATACTACTTGTGGAAAATAGTTTTGGTGGTAATGTTGTGAGTGGGCAAATGCCCTTTGATTTTCATTGATTTGTTATTTTACCAATATACACCCCCTGGACATGCCCTGAAGATATTCATGTTTTTTGAGCATAGTTTGAATATACGACCAGTGGGAGGATTGGCACTAACACATATTGGCACGCATCCCCATCTTCCTGTCCAAAAACTCTGTTTTTTAGCCGAGCTTGCATGCAATAACCCAATGACCCCCCCCGACGCCCCTCATTTTTTTTTTTCCAATATTTTTCCTCAAATGACTCCTATTTTCATGATGTTGCACTATTTCACAAGCCCATTCTAGGTGACTGAGTAATAGCCAATCTTACGCAAAATTAGTAAAAAACAATTGCCCGCATTTGTCCACATAACCAATGGGCAAAAGCAAATGGCTAGATGATTTTATAGGATCACAGCAAATGACCCCAATTTAATCACTTTTGCAAGCACTGATGCCCCCCCCCCCCCCATTTTCTCCCAGAAATCCCACATGATAGCCCGCCTGGCAATAGGAAAAAATTTTGTCAATTTCATATGATTCCTCACTCACCCCACCTGGCCATCACCCTGAAAAAAAAACCCCAGAATGCCACTTTAACAACAATAATAATATAGTAGAGTTTCGTGTCCATATATGACAAAACTGTTTGTGCTTCCTCCAATGAAGGTGAATCGTTATACTTTGGTTCCGGGGGAGGGGGGGGCAACTCCTATGTTTGGGTATGCATCATGTGCCTGTCGAAAGACCTCCCCCCCCTTTTTTGACCAGCTATACCCAATGACCCCCTTTTTCATGTTACACAAGCCTAATCATTTTAAAAATATTACCCAAGTCCTTTTTTTGAAAAATCTTTTTTTCCTATTTTCAGCTAAACGACTACTCTATTTTTTCATAGAATCTCTTTTTCACAGCTCCTCTAACTTTCATCCAATTTCCTTCAGAAATTTTACTTAACTGTTGCCTATCCTCGGTATTCTTACCGAAATGAACCCCTTATTTTTTGGATTTTTACCCCAAACCCCCCCCCCCCCCCCCCACTTTATTCTGATGCTTATTACTGAATGACCGCCCCTTTTAAATTAACGTTTCATGCTCATGAAGACCCCTACTTTCGACGGGCCGGATATAGGAAAATATATCATTCAAAATAGGGGAGGGGCCTCCTGGGTCTTTTTAAACGCTGGTGAGTGCCAAGGATGGCATGTCTGATATAAAATAATAATTATGATCAGTCTCACTTCCATTCCCATCAGGCTGCTGGAAATATAGGGGGGAGGGAAAGGAGAATTTGGTATTCTGGGCCAACAACCACATTAAAAAAGTCCACCTTGCCATGCACGTTTCACATGGGTTTCAACTTTGAGTTTTTCTTATCGCATATAGGGTATCAAGTTAGCAGATGGTTTAGAATGGTGTGATAAATCGTTCTAAAAAGTTAACATAATGGTTAATTTGTACTTGGTGTGATAGAGCCACAATTGGAATTGACGTTCACGAGGATTAAAAGCCGGAAACAGTATGGAGTGATTTTTGAGGTCTCATTTTCTATAAGGAGCCACTAAAGCCGATCCTGCATTCTAAGGACATTTGTAGGACTGAGAACAAGCCGTTACAATCGTCATTTGGAATTTCATAATATTACCCTAGGTTTTAATGGTGGGGTGTATAGGGTGTATACAGTCCACACTTGCCAAATCATTTTAGGATCTATTGTAGCCAGACTTAGGCAATATTTTATAATGGTAAACAAAGGCTTCTACCAATGTCATCCCATCCGGTCCCGCTGGGAGCTCCCGTGGGTCTGTCATTTTGGGTAGGAAATGTAAAACCAAGGGTTCATCATTGCAAAAAAAGTCAACATAGTGGTACATCTATTTCCCTATATGGCCATACCAACTAAAACCTGGGTCTAATCACAGGAGGGTCGCACAAGTTGCATCCCAGTATCATTTTTTTTTACCCCTCCCCCCCTCCCAACTGGTGTTCCCCTGCGGTCTGGAGAAATGTGAAAAAAGATCAAAAATGCACAAAAGTCATTTTGGCCATATATTTTTCTTTTGAGAGTGTGCAGGCCATTTTTGGGCATTTGTAGGTGAGCACAAGCTCCATGCTACTAATCCATGTCATTAAGACACCCCCCCCCCCCCCATTGCGGGGGGGGGGGTACAAAGGTCAACATTTCCTCACATTTTGATTGCGGCAGAGGTCAGTCCTATTACAATCAGTTTGAGTTGTCCTGAAAGGTTTTTAAACAAAAGAGTCCAAAAAATCAATTTGATTAGTCTTACACGAACCTGTCATAAGCTAAAACAACTATGTATACGACAATCATCAACCAAATAGACAAAATCCTTAAAAACTATCAAGGTCTCACGAGAGCTTTTGAAAGTAACCAAAAGATTGTGTCATAATTAATTTTATATAGATGTAGACCTCATAGATTTATTACCCTGTATTTTGGCTACGAATGCCTTAAAAGAGAGAAAAAAAGGTGATTTTGATTTGCTTAAAGTTTCAATATAACGCACAGTAGGCTGAATTTTCGTATTTGCTCCTATACGACATGACGAAATTAGAAACTTCACAGTTTTTGTATCCAAAAGAACATTTCTCAGCTTAAGTCCTTTCAGATGGGTTATTTTGATGGAAATCTTTTACCTCCGGCAGGGGGCAAAAATCAGTCCTTTTGATTTTTTTTTAGGGACAACACCTGATATGTGAAAATCTCTCGTTGCAAACTTTAACTATCCGTCCAGGGGTGAAATATACCAATCGAAAAAAATAAGGGCATTTTCTCAGCGCACATCAATGCCATCTAAATATATTCCACAAGTATTTAAAAACTTTGGCGTCTGAGATCACCCCCCTAGTTATAGATCCGACTTCAATGAGGACGCTATGGCAAAAAATGTCCAAAGGTCAATACGCCACTATCAAGTCAAAAGGTCAATTGGTTTTAATGGATGAACCGATTTTTTAAGAAGTAAGTGTCTAATTATATTTTCAGTGTATGCACAAATTCCCAATTTGCAACTTTTAATAACATACACAATTTTAGGCCTTGACCTTGAAACCTGAACTAGCCGCCATTTTGCATTTCCAGGTCAAGACTAACATTTGAACATTAAAGTTGCGAAATTGAATTTGTCATACACGAAACCATATAATTAGACACTTACATCTTACAAATCGGTTATTTAACAATTTGACCTTGACCTGAAAGTGCATTGACCGTTTGAACATTTTTGTCCATAGTGTCCTCATTTGAAGTCGGATCTCTAAAAAACTATACCATTTTTAGATTCCGTATGATAAGGCGAGTAATTTGACATGCATATTAATTCATGTGGGCGACAGTTCTTCAATTTTTACCCGCCGTGTTAAACTTGTTTGCCCCTTCCCCAAAATGCCGGAACATTGAAGTCGGCAACCCAAGTCAAAAACCTTCAACATCGCAGGAAACCCCAAGACACCTTCAATCGTCGCTGAATAGACCTAAGGGTGCGTATCAGCAAAAATGTACTTTTGAG
>JAMKCH010040773.1:0-13750 GCA_023653785.1 Ophioderma brevispina | reverse complement strand
TATAATATATATATAATAGATATATAGATAGATTAGATATATTATATATAGACGATTATATATATATAATAATATAGGTTATCACGCTTGCATGGACGCAAGTGACACGGGTCGATTCAGGCGAGTGCTCTGTTTTGAGGCTTTTCTCTCTTACTCTGATCTTTCTTTTATATATATATATATTTCTAATATCTATATATATATATAATGCAAACAAAAACCGGGAACCTGGCTAGGAAGTCGCCCAGATTGAATATCCAGTAAAGAATTCATGAAAAAGCTGTAGCGTGACCTTAAAAATAATTTTTAAACTCATTTGTCTAAAAACAAGTCATTTCAAAACTGCGACAGATTGTTTCACAAACCCCAGTTTAAAAACGGGATGTCAGGAACCCGCGGACCGGTTCACTAAGTGACCAAAATTTGTTTTCGCGCTGATCGCTTTACGCGTGGGATTTTTGCGCCGCGAAATTTTGGTACTTGTCTGACTGTTACATGCGCTTCTTTTTTTACCACAATATTAAACTTGGCCAAGCCGTTTTCATGAGTTAATTATGGGGTACCATGGAACCCCCCCCCCCCCCGGGACAACGGAAGTCATTTCAGAATTTATTTTAAAAAATAAGAATAAGAAACAAGACCCAAAAACAATTTTTTTGTTTTGCTGATATATACGTTCACACATACATGTAATTAAACAATTATTAGGAACATAAAAAAAAGTAACCGTTATGTGCTGCAAACAAACAATTTAATCGTGGACGTTGCTAAAACGTTCACTGTTACAAACTCTATGTGCAAAAATGACGTGCATTTTGCAACACCGTAAACAATACAGGATTCCCTAAACTGCTAGTTTGTGTTAAATATATGTAATTTGGGGTATCTTCTAGAATAGATATCAAACATAAAATAAGTTTTCCAAAAATGTTGTGTATGTAAGCGCAAAGGTCATTTGAATTTTCCGTCTTTTTTCCCATTTCGTGTTGTTTGAAAACAATGTTTGCCCTAATTTGCAGCCAAATAACAAATTTACATTTTTTTGTTGCTGATTGGGGGGTCTGTTCTTATTCTGACCCGCTTCAAATGTGTATTATAAAATTCATGCAAAAATTCCCTTCGGGAAAGTGGTTTCTTTAGGGCCCATGGTAACCCCCCCCCCCACGCCACCCCCCCCCCCCCCCCCCCACCCTTGGCACCAACGGGAGTAAAACCCCTGGTCAAATAATTGTTTAACCATGGATCGATGGCATTGTACGCGGGCAGGGAACGTGGCAGAATAAGTGCTAACCTCGTTGCAAACTGAAAAAACCCAAAACAATCTATCATCCGCCGTCTGTGGAATTACACTACCGCTGCAAATCTCAGAGATGTCATCTTGATTTGTGAATTTCATGGAACCGCTCGTAAAAAAAAACTCGCAAGCGGTTTTCGATAGTTTCTTTCACACGCCCGGAATATATTTACATCTACAAAAGATCAAGAAGCTAGTCACACCAACCATTTAATCGCTATACTGGTGGAATTGGAACGCCGGAGATGAGTAGACGGAGATCAAATTGACTCAAACCTGCATGCTTGTGTGTGTTGTGTGTGCGTTCTAGCGTATTTCCCATAGGGACTTTCGCCATTGACAATATTGTTGTAAACACAATCACATAATATGTAGCGGGAAATATCACAAATTGGGCCACAATGTAGCACTGTAGTTTTATCCTTCCTATACATGATAGAAAGAATCTATTCTGTATACACAAATGTTCATATGTTGGATGTCCATACTTCCGAAGAAGAAGTAAAAAAAGAATAAACATAAATAGAAAATACCATTGCGTTTAAAATGCATAAATCATCTATCGATTTCCCACACGGGTACCCTCCAGGGAAAGTTTAATATACGATAATATGGAGACTTTGACACCATATTGCGAGGCATATAGATTATTTTTTAATATTACCCAGACTCCCAGAGTAGGCTACTTGAACATATTTTTGTGATGTAGCTACAACTATATTTGTATAATTATAAATTTGTATTATTTGTGTGGGAGTAAAGCGTTTGAGTAACAAATTGCGTCAAGATTCAATCAGAAATTTTTGGACTCAACGTTGCGTGAAAATGCCAGTTGGTGCGTAAGTGAACGGACCAGAATTACTCCGAGCATATTAAACGTCTGGGAATACCAAATATGGGAGGCGTGTATCTTCTCAAGACGATCAATGTTCACTTGTAGTCACCAATATACATACGTTTGTTCAAATTAAACAACGAAGACAAACGTCTGCACAAAGTTAAGCAATTGTACGTTTTCATTTGGGCAATGATGTAACGCTTGTCTGTAGTAAATAACGAGCATTTGATATGAAATGTATGCACTTTATTGGCATGTTAAATGGCTACCGATCGTTTTCACGGTCTAATTTTCCCCACAGTGAATATGTGATTTAATTTGTCTAAATTATCAAGCTACTAATAATCATCTCTATCTCTCCATAACATTGCTCCGTGCACACGCTGGGCAGTAACAAATGGGGTGGTTAGTTGGATTCATTTCATGGCTGATGTCACATATGATGGTCATAATGTGCAGTGCACTGGCTCAACAACGTTGACGACACACACAATGCAGCCCGATTGCAAGCATGCGAACTTGGCCATTGGCAATCTCCTTTGACTGAGGTGGTAACAGAGGAATTGTCAAATTATCTATGCGCCATCATCAAAGTATCATCAATTGCATTCTTCGACAAAAATGTTTTCTAAGATTGTGTGTTATTGGCAGCAATTAATGCAAACGCCAGGGATGTCCTGCATAATAAATATTCGAAATTTTTTTTTTTTTTTTTTTTTTTTTTTTTTTAAAAAAAAGTGGTACAATCAGAAAAAAAAAATTGGTTAAATATGAATTTCAAACCAACTAGTCATTCTTGCTTGACATAATATTTAAGAAGAAAGACCAGGCCTTGCACGATGTTTTGTTTCATCTCATTTGCCTTTGTCCAATCCAAGATATAGTCATTTATGCGATATACCAAACTCGATTTTGTGCCACTTTTATGCATGGGCAGTTGTTTCGCCCAGCTAATGCTGCTGTTCCCTTAAGTTCACCAAAGATTTGCAACTTGAACAAAAAGAACAAAACACAGATTAAATTTAGTAAACAAAGAAGTCGAGTTTTATCGACACAAGGTTTTTAAGTCAACTAATCAGTTCAATTATAAAAATCTCCTTAAATAACAACATCCAAAGTTTATTGCACTTTCAATGAAACTGGAGCTTTGGCATTATTACAAGATTGGTATTTTGTTAAAATCCATCCAAAGGATGTAACTGCACCAATAAACACTCCAAATTAAAGAACTTTTAAAATATTGCACTATCTTGTTATTTACTATTTTTGAAGTCAATAAAATTTGATTTGGAACAAAGATCAAACAAAAAAGTGGTGGTAGGACTTTCCGTTTCATGATACTTCAAGGCCATAGGAATTCTCTCCTCCATGTGGCTGTATTCGCCGGCTTTGGCCGCCGCTCATGTTCTCTCTGCTTCTGACAAACACCACATATGGTCGAATGTTATTCACTTAATCGTAAAGCCCAACTTACTGGTCATAATTCCACCATTACGGAACTGTATCCGTATCTTTTTAGAGTTTCTTTATGAAGTTAATCTTTTTTTTTAAAGATTTCATATCAGTTTCAAGTGTGAATACTTCTGTTTACTAATTCGTTCACCGTTTTTCTCACTCAACCAGAAGTGGGCCCAAACTCGATTTTTGTGTTCCGCATGAAACTTGGTGTTTATCCTCTCGCATAAAATAAGCATTGGGATGACACAAAAAATCCTAGAAAGCCTGGTCTTTTGTCTTGAATGTGAGGTATACGAAACAACTTACTTATATTGAGATAATATTGAAATTGAAAAAAATCGGGTTTTGATGTACCGATTTTTTTTTGGAGACAGGCTGTACCATCATTCCATTCTTTAAAAAATAATTTTGGCCGTTTACATGGTGTGAAAACTGCAAAAAATATATATATAGGGTCTTGTGATATCACTGTCACCCTTGTTGTGCACCTGAATAATGGTCCCTTGGCGGATTCTTTTAAAAGCAGGACAGCAACTCATATCTGCTTTTGTTTTTTTTTCTCTATAGACATTAATTGATTCTGAGAGGTGGCCTTGACCCAACTGTCATTTTAAAGTTAAAATGCATCAATCAGGGAGAATAAGAACATGACTTTCAAATCGTTAATCCGAGTCTCTTGCAATTGCAGCAGACGTAACCTATCGCCCGTATTTGTCGCAGACAGGGTGAGCCATACGGCCATTGTCCAGCCAAAGCCAGCCTGCTGGAAAACGAGTAGAAATGTAACACTTCAACGGCTCAGAATAATCTCTTGAAGCATGAGCAAACAAAACGTGTATGTTTACATTTAATGTTTCAATTTTATTTATACGTACTTTTTTTTTTTCTTTTAATATGGATGATTTACTTCATACCTGAACTTCATACTCTCCTCCGGGGGGGGGGGGGGGGTGTCCAGGCACGCCTTGTTTTTCAAAACGCATACGGCAGCAAACATTATAAGAAAAAAAGCAAACGATGAAAGAAGTAACTTTTCCAAAGTCACTGGACATATATTCATGTTCATTAACAAATGGGCATTTTTTTTGCATAGGCACACCACTATTAAAACTACTTGTAATTGTGCAAGATATTTCTTTCTGCTATAAATCCTACAGAACAATCATAACATCAACTTGTAATATGCCATTTTGTTTGGTCTAAATATTGTAACCGTAACCGTGTATTGCATATCATACGATTTACGTTTAGATGCTGCCAAGTATTAGTATTTTTAACGTTTTTCTTGTGTGGTGCATTCTTACATTTGAACATTTCGACGGTTAATAATTACTAAACTTTAAAACATCAGATCATATTTTTAAACAGCTGGGTTTTAGTAGATGAACTTGGAATATAAACTCGGGCCAAAAAAGTTCCTGCACACTTAAAATCGTTTTCATCAATATTTCAAATTGATTTTTTCATAGAAGCATATAATTGCATTCAAAATAAGGGACATTCTTCCCCTGTCAGCTTTGCATGGAACTCCAATGTTAGCATTCATGCATGACTGATTACATCCACTTAACAATGGCAAAGTTCTTAAATGAACATTGCCAAGAAAGGAGCATTCAGTCATTTTCATTTGGAGGCATTGAATCTGTCACAGTGGAGTCATTTTACAATACCAAGGCATAATTATGGGATACTTTGTTTAGGGGTTTTTCCATAATGAATGCATTAAACTTTGATTAAACAAAGGAATAGCTTGTTTCAACGCAAAGCACGCAATGTGATCGTTGCCATTCTAGGTTTTAACACAATTCAATGCAATGGCCAAACTTATTCATGTCAACCAATGCAATTATTCAATTCAGTACTTTGTGGTCACCTCTCCATGGCTTTTGAAAATCAGTGCAGCACATAGCCGTCTCATACTTGTTAACAAGTCGCGAATCGAAGGGAATCTCCCAGGTTCGTTCCTTGATGTAGAGATTTTCCCAACTGATCCCATAATGCTCGAAAGGGATTCACGGTCTGTGATCCGGCTGGCCATGGATCCATAGCTTTTGTTTTTTGGTTGTCCAGAACTCGGCCAGCGATGTTAGCACGTTAGGGGCGCCCGCATTGTCATCCATGAGTATCATCTGGGGACTATGGTTAGGCAAACGGGTGTAATATCAAAACGGCTCCCCGTACTCATCAATGTACCGTTGACCATTCAGGTTGATGACAACCTGAATGGTTCGATCCTGCTCCGCAAGCTCGGCTATTTAACAGAGAAAAACTGCAACACTTGGAATTCAACACTTTAATTTTTCCATTCACTTTCATGTGGACGATGTGGTCAAGATTCGGTACACATTTCAAATTTTTGATAACTGGAACAGTCAATTGCTTGCAATTTTCCTTCAATTAACCTTGTCATTGATAAATGATGTAACTCCCAGACCTGATGGTCACATCTATAATTCCACTAAAACTGATAAAGAGGATGATTGTCTGTTTGTTTGATGACAACTCTTTGCCTTATTAAGATAAAATGTGAAATAATTTGACTTTTCTAATGTCCAGGAACTTTTTTTGACTATTTATATCTCTTTTTTGCAACCGTCAAAACCGTAAGCAGGGTGCTTTCTTTTTTGTGTTTATTTTATTAGTTGTTATTTTTTCCCATTTTTAATAAACAGCAACCAATTTTTTTAAGATTTTTTATTAGAAAAATGCCAAAAAATGTCCATTATGGGGTTTGTATATATGAAGAATTCAGACCAACATTCATCTGAAATTGTACTTCGAACTAGTATACTTCAATGTGGTAAAGTAGGTGGGGAATGCCCATTGATGGAAACAATGACATGAACAGATATGGAACAACTGAAAAATAGAAAGCATGTGAAAAATGGATATCGACCGTGAGCGATTGCGTGTTTATTACTTTTCCGTTTCTGCGACCCCCGAAGTACCCGATTAAAAATGCTAAATTTTCTCGCAAGGTTCCATATTTGAGACCCAATTACGATAATATTCAAAAACAACGGACCCACTGATGCAAACATCCATAGAAACCCCCTTTGTTTTCAGAGATATTTGAGATTTAGACCTCATTTGCACACATCCTCATGACGGACTGCTAACATTCGTCTCTTACCCAGTAGCAAGTTAGATATATCTTTTCGCAGTCTGTGACACAGGACTACAACCGTGGGAAATACTTAACGGGCCGTCGTATAGTGCCAATTGATGGGGTGCTATAACGTTATAGATGTCTGTGACAGACGTGTCTGTGATGACTTTTAGGTCATAGCGTATTTTGTAAAATTGTCTGCTAGCCACTACTTTATATGATGATACCTTTTGTACAACGCAATGTTAGTCTTATTATTTTTGCTATGGGACACCGGTCACACTTGGATATAGCTGAATGTGGTCCTATATCATTGTTTACCTTTTCAAACTAACGTCCTTTCTTGATAAGCCCACGAAATTGTCGTGGTCCAGTTATGAGCCAGGTTTAAATGCTAATCCCTAGCTTCTGACACAACTACTGAGGAAAAGCTTTTATAACCATCTCCTGTAATGAGGCCCATGCTTGGGGTATCCCACTGTTTGACCAGGGTTCAGTAAAGATGTAGGAATACCCCCGGGATAATTAAGCACACCTTGGTCCTGAAGAGTAATCACCTGTTTTGAACGATACATCAATGAAGATCAACACATCCGATCATGTAATTCAAACTTCCATTCATTATTTGTCTTTCCACGAGAAGACAATTACTGTATTCGGTTTTTGAATTATTTATTTATCTCAAGTTTTATTTTAGTTCCGACTCATCCTTTCTCAGTAAAATTTTCCAAATAGGTTTTGTTTTCAATATGGGTAGACAGAATGTCCTTGACGAGCAAACGAATCGTCATTCATGTTGGAGTGCGCCCCCCCCCCCGGATTAATCCAAATAGATCTGAAATTTTAGCTATGATTTAATAAAGAGAGGCCTAAACGCACGAGCTGTGTGCCTATCCCGAGCCTTCAGCTTTCATGCTTTAGATGCTAAAGTGCTAACCTTTAAATATTTCAAAACTTTCTCCTCAACATCGACATCCCCTTTGCCTTGCGCATAGCAGTTGGCCCACAATGGCATGATATTTGATGGATAAAACGCGTCTATGTTGCTAGATGTTTCTAGATCAAAATCCAACCAAGCACCTATCTCCTCCACCCAGAATACATCTTGGATTGCTTGGCGACGATTTACGTGAGCTTGCACGTATTCGTCTGCTTTGGTCTGTTGTCCTGAAATAAAAATAAATAAATAAATAATATTTGGTTGCATATTCAGGGAGGTATCAAGCTCCACTCAGAAGTTTGCACCGGCGCCAAACTCCTCATGTCCACCAAAGTCAATTGATACGGCGGTCCGGAAAGTGTGTAGTCTGTGTCACAGACTTCGAAAGATATTATCTAAATTAGTACTGCGCAAGAGATTAACGTTGATAACGTTAATCTCTTGCGTCATAGCGAATGCATGCAAAAGAAACTAAATCTCAAATATCTCCGGAAAACGAAGGGTTCTATGGAGATTTTGCATCAGAGGGTCCGTTACTATGTTTTGTTTTGGATATCGTAATTGGGTCTGAACCTATAGAACCTAGCGAGAAAATTGAACGTTTTTGTCGGGTACTTCGGTGCTTGCAAACACGGAAAAGTTAACACGCAATCGCTACGGGCCGCATCCCCTTTTCCCACAATGCATTTCGGTATTATTCCAGTCTTGAGAATTTTCAAACGCTGCGTCAACTTTTTTTTTCAATTTTAGAAACAGGATATACGTACTTACCGGACCGCCGTAGTCAATTGATGGGAAATGAGCGTGATAGGTAAGAAAATAATTTCGGCCAATCCATGAGGATTTTCCTCACCTATTGATTGTCGAAAGAAAAAAGTCCTTTCGAAGAACCTCAACATATTCCAAAAGCTTCAAAACAAGTGTGCTCGTCTCATATTCCAGTATCCTAGATTTGCCCACCTAACCCCTCTGTTGAAGAAACGTCACTGGCTTACTATATCTGATCGTATTAAATTCAAGACTCTTTTATAATGATGTTTATAAGGCACTGAATGGGCTTTGTCCCCAGTACATCAGTGAATGTCTGGTGGTCAGTAGATCACGTCGTGGGTCTGTTACCACTCGTTCTAGCCACCATGGTCTCACTCTCGTTGTTCATAGGACACATAAATGTGCTGGCGACAGGGCCTTTTCAGTGGCTGCTCCTAAGCTATGGAACCAAATGCCTAAACCATTCGTAGTGCCAGTACTGTTGAAAAGTTTAAGTCAATGCTCAAAACTCACCTCTTTCAGTCGCAATATACTCAAAACGGCACTTTGTATATAGCTATGTGAAAAGGCGCCTTTCAAAATATAAGTCATGTATGTTATGTTATGTAAAGTTTCCCACTTTATTTCTGAACTGCTTTAGCAGAGTGCTGGTTGCCTTTGATGTTTTTTTCTTCTTCTTCTTCTAAGAACGGACAAAATTATCTGAGCAATGGCGTGTTATAACAATTAAAACGAAGTAGATTGGATCCTTCCAATAAGGTAGACGTAACTAGTCGTGAAACAATTAATCTTTTTTCTAACTACGAAAACAAATAGTGACAGTATATAGAATGGTCAGAGGCTTTGTGTTTACATTCCCAGGTTCTTGAAACAATTAAGCGCCAAAAGGATTGTTTAATAGCAAGCGTTTAAACAAAACCTATTTATAAAGAAAAGGGTAAAAGGTCTGTACATCAACATTTGGAGATGGTTAGAAGGGTAATTTAAGATCACGAAATTACTTCATGGTTTATTTGAAAAAAAAAAACTATGGCAAAATAGAAGGGGTGACATTAATTCAAATACTCCTGTACATTACGGGGCGCTATTACTTACCAGCCAAGGCAAAGAATCGGCCAGAATTTTCTCGTTGATGCACCAACTACTGTTCAACTATACGGGGATTATTTGGTTGGTGCGGATGGATTTGCAGACTGTCTGTTCTAACTTAAAAACCATTTACTGCATAATCACAGCCACTTTCAGCCCGACGACAAGTCTGAACAGACCTTG
This sequence comes from Ophioderma brevispina, assembly GCA_023653785.1. Classification (NCBI taxonomy): domain Eukaryota; kingdom Metazoa; phylum Echinodermata; class Ophiuroidea; order Amphilepidida; family Ophiodermatidae; genus Ophioderma; species Ophioderma brevispina. Next base: position 4,068 of record JAMKCH010040773.1, on the reverse strand, counting down.
CAGGACTCTCTATTAAAAGTGATTGAACAGCCAATTTCGGATGGATGACAGTTTGTTTATATGTTAAATTTGTGTTTGGGCTACTTGTTTACCTGAGTTTAATTTAATTTGGAATGCCTTAAAGCCAGTATCAGCGATCCTTCAATACTGTCCCTATTTTTCATAAAATCTATTTTTTCGCCCTGGTTATTGGAAATGGTTGCTGTAAAGACTTCTGTGAGGGGCGGGGTTTTTTTTTTAAACAACTTGTTTTTTTTTTTAATTTTATGGTTTTTTTTAACCATATTTTATAAATATCCGTAGAAATATATGCTCAAAACAATCGTTTAAATGGCCCTTCAAGACTTTTAAAATGCTGTTGAGTGTTGGTCTTCGCAAAGAAAGGTAATATAAGGTGAAGATATGATGCAACACTAGTAATTACCCACCCAAAAAGGGACATTTGCGTGAATGATGATAGGGCCTTTAATTATAGTATGTAATGTAAATGAGGGATCGTAACGTATGCCTAGATGCTTGAATTTGAACACTTAATGTGCTTGGCCAATGTAATTCAACCTCCACCAGGGCGGTATAATTAATGTTTTAGGCTGGGTTTCTATACGAATCCCAAAAAATAATTCATTTAGCTCACACCTGTGTCAGATACTCACCCCTATATCTCCGTTGAAGAGAAAAGCAACACAGAATAACACACCAGGCAAGGTATTTGTATAGATTAAATTCTTTAAGAGTATAAAACGAAACTTCTTTTCTTCCAGATCAAAAAGATCACAAAGCAACATAGTCATTACTGGTAAATATTGGCTCAATATGTAACGAATCATCTTTCCATACATGCAGTTTTGACAATCCCGTTAAAGAACGTCACTTTACCAGGGGGTCGAAAATGATTCAATTTCAAATACGTGTATGGGGAGTAAAATTAAATGGGCATTACCTTTTGAACTACTAAAAACATGTTTCAACATCTTCTCTGTACGATTCGGGTTCTCATAAACATAAGGAACAAAGAAAACAGATAACGTAACATGGAAAAAGAACATGGGCTATATAGTTACATATAAGGTCATATATCATTATCTTCTTAAAAGTTATTAGAACGATGGTATCAATACTGACAGTAAATAAATTTAATTGTTAAAACCCTCGCAGTTTGGATTAAAACATTAGATGCTGACGTAGTTGTCCATACGAACCTCGGTTTACCCATAAAGACATCGTAACGATTTAACAAATGCGAATCCCCACTTCCGGGCCTCTGCACTTCAACAGTTCTATTTGTCATCCAAAACATGTATTCCTTTTCGAGAACCGGTAGAAGTGACTTTACGAAGTCAATGTCATTTGTTGCTTTCAGATATTCATTCACAGACGGTATGAAGAATGGTGGCTGGCTACGACGAGTGTAATAAATTCTATTTCCGTTAGGTACAAGCCCTAATCTGTAAATACAGATTGAATGTGTTTTGTTATGAAATTACAAATTACTGTACTCTCCATCTATCTCTTCCCATAATTTGCCTCCATATCTACCCTGTCAGTATCTCTGTCTGTCTGTCTGTCTCTCTCTCTCTCTCTCTCTCTCTTTCTTTAAAGTACGTCGTAATTTTAAGGTACCTACTTTTCCACCATGTCTGCAAAATTTAACAACATTCCACGAACGGTTTGCGCCATGTCAGATATGAGTAGGCCTTTAATCACCCAATAGGAATCCCTGTAAACGAACGAGCCATTATCTTCATTTGCGATATTTAATTATATATAGCGCAATAAAGATGCATAGGTCAAGATCTTTGACATTGGAGAGTTCATGATAACTAGTAAATAAGAGAAACGTGAAAAAATGAATAATAAATGAAATGAAAACCTTGACATTTCTAGAACTACTACTTTCAAAGATTTCGCCATTACAAACTTACCAATAGTAGAATTCTCGAAATCGTCCACCCGGTACAATAAAGGGTTGGTCTACATATAAAAGAGTGTAGCGGTCCTGGTTAACTGAAACATCTGGGTTTATCTGTAAAATACCATAATATGTTAATCAGGCTAAAAGCATATAGATATATTGATATAGCATATCAATATTTTAGTTGATAAAACCAACCATAACCAATTCTGAATGCCTTTCAAATTGTCCTTAATTGTTCATGTAATGAAGGGTAATAAGTGGCTGTATTTCTCACACCTCTTCTCACATGGAGCACGTAGTTACAGTCAATTCAGTACAAGCAACACATTTTGCTGTAGAGATTTAAAACAAAATACCTTTCTTCCTAGCTCCTTCCATAATGTATGCAAATCATCTGCCCAGTCCTTTAGGGAAACGTCTTTAATTTTTCCGAGAAATTCTGGACTGTAAAAAGAGAATGCACAAGTATGACCAATATCCTCACAGATTAAAGTAGATCGTTTTAATGCGAACGACCAATTCTGAAGTAGTTGGGAAAAGAACACATACAGAAAGAGGAGAAGCAGTTGTTTATGAAACAAAACTAATCTGATAGCTGGTTAAGCGACCGTTTTAAGAGAATAGCATATAAACTGGTCAAACATCTTGTCATCATTCAGCTGTGTCCTTCCTGTAGCAGATCTTAAAGTTTTCCTCACCTCATCGAGTATAATATTTTTCTCTCCTCTTTATAGCAATACTTTTTGTCAACAATTTTGGGGTCCAAATATTTTTTGTTGTTATAAATTCTCCTTACCTCGATTTCCAGTCTGTCGGAATCCAGTCGATAAATTCCAGGTTAGGTCCATCAAAATAAGTGTCAACAAAATTCTGCATTACTTCTGGGTTATTTGGGTCTTCTAGTTCATCAAAAGCAGCTAGTATGTCATCTTTATTAATAATGGTAATAAAATAATAATAATAATGTACGTCTTCTTGCTCATTTGGACAAGTAGGTCTTGAAAAGTATGCCTTCACACGCATTTATAATCGAAATTGTTTTGGTTAAAATTGTAAGCAAACAATTTAGACGCCGTCTATTATCATCATTTTATTTATTTAGCCTGGATAAATCATTCAGTGTTCAGACACTGCTTCAATGATGCCCAGGGTTCAATCAAAATAATACCACCCGACTCTTATCGACACTGGTTGCGATTACATTATATAGGCGTGATTCTCAATGTACATGAGACCGACGGGTTAGACCTCCTCTCCGAAGGACAGGATATTCTCGTGATTCGTTTGCTCAAGTCCAAATATGAAATCCCAACAAGTGGCCCTGGCGGGACTCGAACCGGGTCCTCCTGCACCAAAGGCAAATAACCCAACCAGTGGGGCACGCTCTCCCTTTATGGCACCTGTCGAAATTCATCGTCAATAGATGCAGAAACATAACATAACAGCCGGCATTTATAGGGCGCCTTTTGCAGTGGTTACAAAGCGCTTAAAACAACAAACAAAAACAAAATGAGAATGAAAGAACATTAGCAGTAGCAGTAATAATCAATGATGCATGAGTACTAATCGACATCTCATACTTTCTCAAATATACATCTTACCTGGAGAAGCCTTGAGATGTAAATCCACAAACGTTTTGGAGTCGTTGAATATGTATGCATTTTGTGCAGCATCCAAAAGTGGTCCATCGCAGAATATTTTACTGTAATTCAAAATCGGTAATAATAGATAAACTTAGAAATCCCTCCATAATGCCTCGTAATTCTCAACAAGTAACAAACAGAGACGTGGGTCATTCTGATTTAAGGTTTTGCGATAAGATTGAGTTACGTCCATCTTTGATCACCTTTGATCAATATGATTTGAACTGGACTGAACTCTGTTAATTTGCATTTTAAAACCTGATTTAATATTTAAAGACTCCTTTTTAATGAGGACCAACTGGACCTTCGATCGAGGATAGGTCGAAAGAGCTCACCCACCAGCATGTTTATTTCCTAATAAACATCACAAATTTCCGAGCATGTTGAAAGAAAGAAAAACATACCAAAATTAAGGAATAACCTAAATAGTCGAAAGCCGGATTTGAATTAAGACTCCCTTCGAAAATACTAGCCTAGTTTTTTGTTTGTTTTTGTTTTCGTTTTTTTTTT
>JAMKCH010040772.1:0-13030 GCA_023653785.1 Ophioderma brevispina | reverse complement strand
AAGGTGTCATATGTTTCCTAAAAATTAGACTTGCCAAATCGGTTTCTTACCTTGTATTTTGGACATAAATGTCTTAAAGTGGAAACAAAAGGTAATATTTATATGCTTATTGTTCAATGTTAAAACATAGACTGCATTTCGATTTGCTTCGATGTAGGAAATAAAAAGTGTAACAGGCTGTTGCACAAAATGAAAATCATGTCTCATGTTATCCTGTTAACATTTTAATGCTAAACAGGCAATAAAAGAAGAGAAGATTGATATTGAAGTTGGATGGTGTTGTGGTGGTAAGGAGCGGCCAAGGGTTGGAGCAGGCAAGGGGCATCTACTCAGAATGGGATTAGACCTAAGGTAGTTTCCAAATGTTGTGGGTGGAAATAGGAGACAAGGTAATCTTCATCGTATGAGACTAGGAAATGGGATCCCCACATTCGAAAAGATATATTTTTGAAATTCACGATTGTCGTCGTGATATGTGTGGAGTAATGTAACGTCCAACATTTCTACTTCAATGCAGACAATACAAATACAACGCAAATCGTAAAAGGGAAAAAAATGACAAAAGAATGAGGGTGTATGAATTGTAATATAAAAACCTTTTTTGGGAGGAAAAAACCTCTTTTTGAGGCCATTTCGTGAGTTTATGATGAAATTGCCAGCGACTATATTGTCCTATGTTATGGTAAAAAATAAACCCTAGGTTGTTGTTAGCATCAATCCTTTTATGAACGTCTCAGGATTTATATATAATCCTATCTTAACATGACATGTATGAGTGACAGTTATGTGGTTCTTACGCGTGGTTTCTTTAAGGTGTTGAAGTTGCGACTAAGTGGCTTTGGTCGCGGAAAATTGCCAGTTAAAATTTAAAAAAAAGGACTAAATGAGCTAAACCCATCATTGTATAAAGGGGAACTCGTAGGCCTATTAATCATTTCAAATCACTGTAAGTTACGTAAATGTAAAATATTTACTTCTGTTGCATTGCAGCTGAAAGTGCGGACACCTTGTCGGATTTTATGCTACGAGAATGATTTATCCACTTTCAACCACCACAGGCTTGTTCGCTTCAAATTGATGTTAGGAGCAGCCGTGCTAGTAATACGGAGGATGCCGTTTCGAGTCCGGTTGAGCGCAATTCCGTGCTGGATCACTTTTACTGAGAGAAAAATTAATAATTTCAATCTGACAGTATTACTTTAGCAAGTCTACCTTTGGTCGCCTTGATGAATCCTTCTGTGGTGAATTACTATTCTGAATCAATACCCGTTAATTAACCCAGCTTTCCTATCTGCTCCCAATAAAACCAAATGACTACACCATTGTTTGCAGACAGGTAAACTCTCAAAAAAGCTTGGTTTTTGATCATTTCAAAATCTCAACATAATTTACATCGTTGGAATTGTATTTTCGCAGGGAAACACTCTTTTCCTCAGCCTTTACAATTGACAGCCCAATCGTAATACCATTTTATTCCGTCTGAGTACCCTTTAATGGAGAAGGGTCTCCAAAAAAATGTATAAAATTGCCAAGTAGTATGTGCAAGCGAACACAAATCATCAGTATCATGGCTATTTCACACTAAAGATTGGAGGGCGTCAATACCACTGCCAATAATCAAACAATCAATCGAAAATAAATATGAAATACAAAAATAAATGTGAACATTCAAATAATAAACGTCTATTAGCGAAAGGGCCATGGACCATAAACAGTATTCAAATACCGTCGGCGGTTTTTTTTCCTTTTCCCCGGTTGGTATGGCAAGTATCTATAATGCACAATAGAAGAGATAAACCTGTTTTATCGTCGATAAACCTGGTTTTCAATCGAAAAACCAGGTTTTTTCGATTCGATTGTCATAGTTTTCGAAACCAGGTTTATCGACGGAAAAAACCAGGTGTATCTGTTCTATTGTGCAATACACCTGCCATAGTTGTGTACGTCAAAAGCCATGCGTTCAAAACAAGACCACGTTCGGGGCTATGTTGGTCTGTTACAAAAGCCATGTTCAGAGTTATAGTAAATCAATATAAATCCTTAATAAACATTCAGAAATTACAAAATAACACGGAGTAAAGACAACGTACTCAATAATCATGACGCTCCTCAGGGAAGTAAACAACTTGTGATTTTGTATTTTTATTATTTTTTTAAATGGGTAATTGATGGGAGCAAACTATTTTGGGACAGAGTGTATACTGGTTCCATGGTAAATATGGACATTGTAAAGGAAAATCACCCCATTTTTTTTTAATTGTATTGTAAAGAAATATTGCCCCTATCTTTGTTATGAAAACTTTCATCCAATGGCCTATATCCCTAACGTCCCTTAACTCAAAGATTATATAAAGACAGATAGGACACTCCCTTATTTTGTAGGGCAAACGATGGCTAACGCTCTTAGTCAGCAAATGACATACCAGACGCCAGATGGTTATTTTCAACGTAGCAAGCAGACCGGGGGCAGGCCGACCGCGGTCTGTCAAATTTTGAACTCGCTGTTGGTTTAACACGTAAGCATTGGTGGAAGTCGGGGGGGACAAAGGGACGAGGTTGTCCGATTTCTTGATGTCCTTATAATGCTAAGGCAATCACGGACGTTAATAACATTCTGTCTTATACCTTTGTCTTTAGGAATTGGAAAAAATAACATTGTTATAAATTCTGGCTTCTCTGAATTAGTCAAGCAACCCCACAAAAAAGCAGGTACTTTGACTTCGCTGCCATTGCGCCAAACAGTGAAATATGGATGTCGGGCTTTTACCTATCAGACACTAGGAGCATCCTTCCCCATGGAAGTCAACTTCCGTTACACAAAAATAGGGGAAGTGTCAGATCTTCCTTTAGATAATCTTTGCTTAACTGCATTTTAAATGCCACTTTGAAAAAGAAAATCACAGAGCGACCACGTCTGTGTTAGGGGGGAACAGTGTCCCCAGATCTAACAAGGAAGATAACACTGGCTCTTTCTTTTTTTGCGGTTCAAATGGTCAGATTTTCCTTAAGAAACGTTAGTAGGTAATACATGCGAATCCATCTAGAAGTTTGGTGAAGAAGGTTGAAGGTGTTTTTCTATAGTGTGAAGGGTGCTGAATCAGAATTTGTGGGGTCCAACCTCAGGAAAATGTAGGGAACTTTGTAAAATAGGGTGTGGAAGTGTACAGGGGTAAATTAAAATAAGTCAGAATGTGCACAATGTATTGTCTCGGTATAAGGATAAAAAAGTATAGTTGTCTAGGTTCTGACCTCAGTTAAACAGTACAACCTTATTAAGGTTCAAGGTCATCCTGGGGTAAACCTTATTCAGCGCTCGATCTTGTTAAATGGTGTCAAATGTTATGTATTGCCTTATTTTTTTGATTTCACAATGTTTTATTTCAATTCCCATTTCATGTGCTGACAAATAACCCTGAAAATAAACGTTACATATTATATCTACTATAACAATATAAGTTTTTGACACATTTATGTAATTATAGTTTGAAAAAAAAGTCCAACGTTTTAACAAACATGATCGCTAATCATTATTTGTATTGGAAAAACAATCTTTCCTAGCCATGTGAGTTAATGTTTTAACCTCATAATTAACATTTACAACGTCTCCTTAACTTCATTCTTGCTGAAACACGAAATTAAAATTAAGTTTGATGTTTCTATTTATACTTGCTAATGCATAGTTGCCAATAATGCTAAATTGGTTAACTAGATGATTGCATTTATTATTGAGTTTGTTATATCCAAAAGTACATCTGTGAAAGAAATTTGACAAACAATCCTATTTTGAAATACTATTGAGTTAAGCTTCTTTCATTTTGTGATATCGCTGCAGTAGAAGAAAAAAAAGTTTAGGTAGTCTTTAAACCGCATGTTTCACATTTCGTTTGTAGTAACTGTTGCTTTCCCCATTTTTTCCAAAAGATCTTGGTTGGATATATATTACTTAAGATTTTCCCAGTTCAAGTAATAACCTAGTTCTTTGAAAGATGTAAGCAGATTGGTCATATATTTTTCCAATTAAAAACACCAGGAATTTTCGTTCCCAGAAGGTTTAGCATTTTGGATTAATCCAAAGGTGCCGAAATTAACATCATACGCACTAATTTTGATGTACAAATTTTGAATTCGGAAGAAGTTGAAGCAAAGGTCTAGTCTAACACATGTTCATCTTATCGATGTCTTCTATGTCTTTTTTATAATTTTTAGGTCTCGATGATAATATTGCAAGATTAATCAATCCATTATATCCACCTATTTCTTGACTTTAATTTTATCTGCTGATAGTAAGTTACCCTCATTATCGCGACAGACTTGACAGGTAGGGACAAAAACTGCTTTTATCCAATTTTTAAATACAATGTTTCTGAGCCCCCAGACAATACATTTAATTATTATAACTTTCTTGATTATAATCTTCAATTTCATATACCTTTTTGACATGTTTTGCATTTAGCCATATTTCCATGAGTCTACGATAAAATGGCGACATATTCTTAAGCTGCTGTGCGCATGTTTCATTTAATCCTCATATTAACAATTATCCTTTCCAAAATGTCAGAAACCAGATTGTTTTCTTAAACTCAAGGAGTGGTATATTTTAAATGTTGAATTTCATCGATTGTGTAATCGTTTATGCAAGTAATTTCAAACAATCAAAAAACGAAGGTATGTGTATATTTTTAGATCACCTTTCTCAAAGTCATTTATCAAAGTTCTTTTCTTGACTTTCTATCTCTTGCCCCAAACAAATTTAAAACAACGTTTCGATTCAATCGTTCACAAACTCATAGGTATATAAGAATATGCTTGATTATTGACATCTGTGATGAGAGCAAACTTTTTGCTACAACAATTTACCGACCATTGTAAGGTCTCTTTTTTTCAAATACTAATAATGTTTATTGATTTTTCAATTTTCGGCTGCCAATTTTGTGATATATCATCAAACTGAAATCGTGCTGCTAAACAAAAAATGCCAAATACCAAGTGATTTTACCTTATTATCAGGATATAACTTCCAATTTAAATTACATACCTTCTTTTGGATTCTGTTAAGTGAAACAACCATAAAACTAGGTCTTCTAACATAAGTTTAAGCCAGATATATTTAAAAATTATCAAGAATATCTAAAACAGTTTAATATCGTTCTCATCTGTAAAAGATGAGAACGACACAGTGATGTCCTTAGCATATTGATATCGGGATACCGTTTTGCGTAATTACTAAGGAAGTCTTTCTTACATGCGAGACTCTCGATCGCTAAAATGAATAAGAGTGCCGAGAGGGGGCATTTGTCTAACGCCTTCTCAGTATCAAAGGAAACGGGAACATTACCATTATGCATAATCCGCTTGAAAGGTTATGGATTAAAATAGTTCTAATCCTGAATAAAAGAGGTCCAAATTGAATTCTTCGGGTGGTGGAAAAATACAAAAAAAAATTCTATCTATTGCTATCGAAGCCTACTAAAATCTAAAAAGCAGACAAGGCACAGTTGCAGTACAAGAAGTCCCATCTCAGTTAGTCTAGCATTTTCACCAATGTATATACACCTTTAGATATCTGTTTTGTTGTCTGAACGATGATTGTGATATTCTTTCTGAACTCTTTAGCAAGTGTCTTCGTCGCAATTTTGTAATCAACATTGATAAGAGTGATTGGTCTCCAATAGTTCAGATCTTCTCTGGACAAATCTTTGCCTTTATGCAACAACGTTATTATACCTTTCCTGTGGGCTACAGGCCATTGGCCAATTTTCAAAGCTAGTTCAGGAATCATTACCAAAGGATTAATTTTAGGCCCGAAGAATGTAAAATTCAACAGTTAGACATCGTATCCTGGACTTTTATTATTTTGCATTTCCTTTAAGCCTTCTCCACATCATAGCTTTACCCTTCGCCATAGCGTTGTTCCTCGTCTATTGTTCTTTATTCGATTCATGCTGAAAGGCCGGAAATCGTCGTGGTTAACATCTCTTTTTTATACAAATCTCGGAATGACCACCTTGTTCCATTAACAGGGCTTTCTGATCTGTGATAACATTACAATTAGATTTACATAACGAGAAATCGTTTTACCTACTACGTTTCTTTTTCTAGATTCAGAAGTATTTGGTCGTACTTTTCCATTATTGTATCCATCTTTCTTTGGATCTTATTTTTTTTAATTTTTTAGGTTTTTTCTTTTTTTAATTTGTTCTTTTTTGGTTTTGTTATAAAAATATTTACTGCCATTTCATCACCTAACTTCTTTTTAGCGGCTTCCATTTTCTTCTCCAATTCATGAATGGTAGGCATTTTCTTATTTTTCTCCTTACAAAATTTAATGGTGAAGGTTGCGGAATCAAGTTTTATAAAGTCCCACAGTCCACGTTTGGAAGGAAATCTTTATTCTTTGTTACATTGCTCAACCACCGATGTAGTGGCTTGTTAAATAATTGTCATCATAAGAAGGCTGTTGTTAAACTCCAGAACACCTTTTCCTCTAAGTATATTGCATATTGTAAGTTTCAATTTAACAGCTAAATGATCTGTACAGGGAGCAGTTATTATTTGGGACAATCACTCATATTGTTTTCTATCAATAATGGTACAACACCAATAATCTAATGTATACACGTTTTGGATTACTTCGTTGTCATGTAAAACGTTTTTTACATTTGCAGGTTTGGTAAGCTAAAATGTCACAAAAGATTCTTCGTCTATCGATGTCCAAACACTGTGGTTCTCAAATATGATCCCAGCCAGAGATGGGTACAAAAGTCTGGCTGCTTCAAATGAAATTCAGCAGGTCCTTCTTGTGCATTGTTGCTCCAGTAGGGGCAGCTCAAGAGATGTTCCATTGTCTGTGCGTGCGCTACACAAACACAGGTAGTGTCTGATCTGCTTCTCAAGGGTAGCTCCCACTTCTGCAAGGAAACCTTAGATCGGCCATGTTGTTATCAATCTGTTGAGGCATCGCCATTCAGCCCTGAGGAGTCAGATACAGGTGGGAAGATGCTCACCGGTTCAATACCAATAGACTGGTGTTACTTGGTTGATGGAAAAGTCTTTATTTCCACAAGGCGACTATCATAACATAGCTTAGAGAATGTTTCAAGAGGTTGGGACTTTGCTTAAGAAAATCTTCTCTGGATTTAAGGGCGGTTGGCAGCAGGTATCTTCCAACATAGGGTGCTTCACATTAGATACGTGACAGCTACGCTCTTGCCTTGCTCGATACGCTACGACGGATGTCTGGTGCGAGCAATTCCTGCTAGGATGTTAAATTTTCTGTGGTGTTGGGACGGAGCATCCTGTGATAAGCAGCAGGAGGATTTAATGCGAATAAAGCTTTTGGCTGTGATCTTTCCCAACAGGGAAAGCATACTCTGCACATGCTCTGCACATGAGTTGCACAGGGCAAGTGCCGTTTATCTTAGGGTATGTGGGGAGCACCCCATCTTGGGACAGTGTTTGTTCAAGATGTTATGCGTGAACATATTTTTAATTCGTCTTCCGATGTGGGTTTATAAGACGAGAGTGTGGTCCAAGTAAATCCTAGTAGACAGGGATTATACAGTGCTACAGGGGTGTTCAAGACCAGGTTAACTTGAAGCTGACGTTGGCTTCACGGTTGCGTACGGTAGATGGAAAGCACACACCTGTGTCTTAGGTGGATTTGCACGTAGGTGTTTCCTATAATACGATTAAGTTCAGACTCTCCAAAGCTTTGGAGACACTCTCTTCAACAACTGTGAAGTCGGAATCTTGTGCGCTAATTCCAAGATTCGTCTGCCATAATAAAACGACAGGTTCCTGCATCCTAGGTTGGTCGTTGGATATAGATGTTGAACAGAAGAAGTGCATACACCACTCCCGTGTCGGTAGAACCATTCCTGAGCCTACGCCATAGGCTCTTATTCGCTCCTAGCTGAACAAGAAACATCCTGTTTGCCAGCAATCCTCGGATAAGGTCAGTCAGCGGAGGTCTTGGTAATTTCCAGAATCTTATGGAGTAGGAATATGTGATTAACAGTGTAGTACGCTGCTGATAGAGTCGACGAACACAGCTCCGGTTACATACCCTTCTCGACACCATCCTCAATGTGTGAGTTAGGTTGAGTACTTAGCTTGTTGTTGATTTGCCTGGCCGGAAACCTGCTTGTTCTGTATGAGGTGTTCGTCTATCACAGGTGCAATACGCTTGAGCAGGAGAGACGTTCAAGAGCTTGTAGTTATGGCTGAGGAGTGATATCGGTATGTAGCTCTTGGGACTTGGATGGATCTTTACCAGGCTTTAGGAGTTCCATAACATGTTGATTTCCTCCCAGATCTTTGAGAAGCTGTGAGAAATAAGGCAGCAATTATAGAGCGCAAGGACGCCACTCCTTAGCTACTGGGCCGAATTTTTTAAGCGGCTCAGTTGAGATGTGTTCAAGGCCTGATGCTTTTCCTGGTTGAAGTGTAGCAATACCGGATTCCAATTCGTCCATGTTAAAGGGGCGAGTGAAACCAGGGTGAACAAACCTCTTATGGTCTAGTTTGATCTTCTTGGGCTTCTTGCTGCACTGCCATTACCAGCAGTTGGTGGGCAAAATGGTTGGGATGATTGTTTGGGTGTAACATTTGGCCGCTGCGAAGGTTCTGTTGGATCCACGCGCTTCGGATTGTAGATCATGCTTTCTTGCTGTTATGGGTAATATCGGTGGATTTCAATAAAAGTATGCCAGGTTTTGATCTTTTCCTGGGAGATCCTCTCCGAAAATTCCTCACCTTTAGCAGTTGTTTCAGCCGAAAAGGGATCAGCTTACAAAATGGTGATATACTCTTGAGATTCTCTAGCAATTCATGGGAAAAGGCCTGGTATATATTCCGTCCTACCAGCCTCTGGGTATGAATCTCCGGGCAATCTGTTCAATAGTTGGGCAAATTTGTCATAGTTATGGGGTTTTGGAGCAATCCCTTTCACGTTCTGATTCCAGGTCATCAGGAATCATTGCCAGGCTGCTTTCCTAATGTAGGTAAAGCGACGCTTAAAAGCCCTTTGTTTGGTCTTTATGCAGCGTTACTTGGATACATTGGTCGATGTTGAGTTAGTGGACAGGCTCAGAACAATATTGCTACCAGGTTAGAGATGCTTTTACTAAAAATAGATAGATCAGGGTTGTAAACCCCTCTTCCAACGGGCGCTATGAAATTATGGCGGCAGCTTAGAGTCGTGACGGGCAGTAGATGGTGACTGTCTATCCATTCTCGACAGCTTTTCCGTCTTTGTTTTGTTTCATTGTAGCCCCATTGGGGACTATGCTGTTGAAGTCACCCATGAAGAAGTGGGTTTGGTGGAAGTACCAAGATTGAATTGAGGGTGCGTGAAGTCTATTGATGGAGGGTTGTAGACGGATGTAAACTATGAAAGAGCTGAGCTCAATGGTGTCGGACTTCGATGTTGTTGTCAATCAGGACATTGAGGTTGCTTCTACTACAGTGCCGTCTCACATACATAGCACTTCATATTGTCGATGTGGTCTCTCGATCGAAGGACCATTCCTGCGTATGGTGGGCGTGTTATTATTCTATGTGGCGTTTCCTGCAGACATAGGACAACGCATTGGAGATTGTTACCAAATCAGCAATGATGTACTTTTGGCATTGCGGCAACACCCTCACATTCAATGACGCTATAGTCAAGGAGACCTTAGAAATGCCTGCACTGAGATCTAGTATAATATGGTATACTTAAGAAAAATGATGTTAAGGAAAACAGTGTTTGGTGTTGAGAGATTGGTTCCATGAATATTAAACATTAAAGCTACCTAACGGGGAGACACAAGCACGATTTTCTTGCTTCCCCCAAGATCATTATCTTTTATAAAACCGGCAAGGCGTTGTTGTCTCATATGATCTATTCCTATTTAGATCAATGTTGAAGTCGCCTCCGAAAATATTATAACAATTTTAAACCATGATTTTAACATAGTCGTAACATTGGAAAATGAATGCTAACTTTCTTTTTCAACCTTCGGACCATAGCAGTTCCATAATTAGAGTTTAAACGTTTAATTTCTACGTTAACATATAAATATATAATATTACCATCATCATTTTTTACAACGTCAAGAACTTTTACATCACATTTGGTGAAGGTGACTATCAGTATCATCAGTCCTTTACTATGCGGTGTACCATACACCGCGAACAATTCACCTCCCCATTCACATTTCCAATTTTAGATAACTTTTCAAGACAATATGTTCTTGAATTAAATACTTATATCACTCTTGCCTTATTTTTACCACTGTTGGCTTAGTTAGTAAATTAGTGGGCAAAATGTAAGATGGGTCTAAATAGTCTATAGGGGTCACTAAAACTTGACCTCATATGTAATACAGAACGGCCACCAAAGGAATTAAAATGCCTTTTCGGCTTCAGTATGGCCAGAGCAATAATTTGACACCAGTTTCAAAAAAAAGTTGAGTATTGTATTTTACCCCACAATGACCTGAAACCGTATATTTACATTTAAACCACAATGACATGATTCAAATTATACCTGTGCTAATTTTACCCCTATTTTTACAAAGTGTCCCCAATTTCCCAAGGTTGGAACTAACACTTAGATTCACCAACCTTCAAAACTATAGAAAAACATATGATCAAACTTCTTCCCATGGGATCTCATTTATTAACCCTACTACGTAGGGATCTAAGCTAGGGTATGATATGCACGCTGACCATTTATAAGAAATCGTGGAAATCGTTTAAACAGAACAATCATTCTTCAAATCGGATTTATTCCTTACGTAATTGTAAATACTGCAAATCATATAATGCTCACTTCATTTTAGCAGTATACTTTACGTCTTTGAGAAATTCTCGTTATCGTCTGGCATCACGAAGGTCTTTGGAGTGTATCTGCTTCCACCATTTGGGGTGTTAGCGAACGTTTAACAGCGATCGTTCCTAGACCTGGAAAATGATTTCTCTGACACAAAAGAAAACAGCGGACAGAGTCTGTAAAATTAGCTATTTGTTATAAATAGTTATCTTAGCTCCAAGATAATTTGCTGAAGTTTAGGTAAGCATTGGTCAACTGATATTGGGAGAAAGAAATTATGGTGACATTTTATTTATTTTCAAGAAAATTGCCAGTTTTATTTTCGGGAATAGACGCTTATTTGCGTTAAATAATTTACGAATTTACACTTGGTTTTGCCGTAGTCCCCTTATGGGACTACAGAATTTGTTATACATTTGGTTATTTGGTTTAACCCTCGTCTACCGAAAGGGGGGGGGGGTGGTTACCACCCCCTTCAGGTTTTTTCCCCGGCTTACTAAAACCCCCTTTTTTGGTGCCAAATTATTTAATGTAATTGTCAATTGACATGTTCCGCTCCTTTTAATCCAAAAACAAACATCCACCGGGGTATAGGTAAGATACAGGGTGATCCCAAAGTGATGGATAGGGGGGGTGGCAACCACCCCCCCCTTCGGTAGACGAAGTACCAACATGCCTAACACAACACAGGAACATCACAGACACTTGATTTTGGTACCAATAGATAGCTGTGGTCCTCCTCTTTCCATTGATACCAAAATGAGTACCAACATGCCTAGCATTACGTCACAATGACGTCATAAACTTCGCATGTCAGCAAAACTGCCATTTCCATAGACACACACAGTGAAAAATTCAACTTTTCGCCAAAAAGGTTAAGAAAATCAGATTTTTATGCGGTTTTTGACTCTACTTGGTGGGAAATGACAGTTTTATATAATGACAGCATTTTAGAGCTATATTAAGGTGTTTGAGTCACTAAAATTGCGAAATATCAATTTTCCACCCTATATTCAGTATTTTCGGACTTTCCTCAACATAATGGGGATGTTGATACTTATTTCGGTACCAATGGAAAGAAGAAACTCTAAGCTATCCTTTGGTACCAAATTTATAGGAATCGGGTGTTCAGTAACTAAAATCACAGGGGGGTGGTAACCACCCCCCTTCGGGAGTTTTGTTACAAAAAATGGCTCAGGCATTTCGTGATTCCAGCATCTTCTGTTTTATTCATGGTTCACTAGATATCCTTGAGAAAAGCTTATTCACGAAATTCGAGTTGATCCCGATCTTGCGGTTTTGTGTTATGAGCAAATACTTGTTTCCCACGGTTCCATAGGCCACTGTGCTGTAATTTCTGTCCGTTTACAGAACAGAAAATACAAAATTGCGAATTTCTTACAGGTGCGACCGAATTTGCACGGACGATTTGGTACACATGTGGATTACTAAGACTAACGTTTCGGATGATATAAAATCTAAACTTTTTTTAGGTAAGTCGGGGAGGGGGGGGGACGAGGTTGTGGATCACGAAATGCCCCTTTAAGCCCCAGTCTGAAAGCAATCCATGCGTTACATCATCCATGAAGGTAAGATAGGGTAATAGAACGACACTTCAATACAATTGTATCATATTGTGTCATCATGGTTACTTATATATAAACACCCCCAAAAAGGAACTCCCCACCCCAGAAATTTGTCAAGTTCAAACAATACATCGGATTATACATTATTGGATATAATTGGAAGCGGTGTTTAAAACCTATTGACAATCATACCTTTTCCAATCATGGTGGTCATTGCAATCAGTTTCTTCTCTGCATGACTAATTCTTCTCTCTACAGAGTGGTCTAAAAAAGGTTTACACTTTTATGTTTGCAAATTTCTCAAAAGTGCGTGGACATAACAAATTTTAAAAAGATATTTATTAACTACAATATCTTGTTAGAACCTGGTAAAAACGGCGTTGAAAACAAACCTCAAATAACAAAATGGCGGTCGTATAGAGAAAAATGGTCAAAAACCAATTTGCACACACGCTAGTCTGTGGGGCAATCATAATGGTTAACAATAATCAATACCATTGCGTGAACAGTAGGCCTACTCACATAACTACTGACCACCCAATGAGTTGTTGTGAAGTGTTTACTGCTTGAAAATTAATGAGAGAATATCTCAATCGTGAAACTGAACTTGAAATGTCCTTTTACATAA
>JAMKCH010040771.1:0-18549 GCA_023653785.1 Ophioderma brevispina | reverse complement strand
ACATCAGAAGAAAGTCAAGGCACTTTTCAATATAAAACATTATACGCCGGAGGACAGTCCCAATACGCACACTTAATTCAATCGCAGTCGCGCGCAATTTGCCGAGACAACGTGGCCCTGACTTGTGGTTAGAACCATGATAATTAAGAGTTACCCTGCTTGTCATGGTTCCACCGACCGCTGCATTATGATACGCTTGATATAATCCCCATGGAATAAGCGGTCCTCTACCTGGGTCACAGAGTTGGAGTAAAACAAAAGTCACCCTGGGGGAAGCCCCTGTTACACATGAGACATGAATGAAACAAACGTGGATTCGGCTTGAACTTTCAGCGGACGTGTCCCAGGGACTGAGTTGTCGAAATATTTTGGGGCAAAACTACAAAAATGTAATACTGATTAATTAAGCCGGAAATTGTTAAGATTTCTAGGATTTCACATAATTTTCGTATTCACAAAAATATACCCTTTTTCAAACATATTGTCGTCGACAAAAAAGGACCCTTTTTTTACAAAATCGCGTACATTTATGTTCGCGACAATACTTTCAATACATCCTTTTTACGCGAAAAGTTAACGATCATGCGTACCCATGGTCAATATGAGTGACACACCGGGGTCTCTACTCTTATGCCAGGACATACAAGTTGGGTACAAAAAACATCACACAGTGTCATTACAACTTCTCCAAGATCCAAGAAAAATCAAATAGGTAGTAAAATTATGTTTCTTATTTGATATGACGATAATATAGTGTGAAAAGACTATTGAATCTCTATTAATATAGCCGTATATAGTCACCTTGTCTATTTTTTTACAATATTTTCCATTGCCACATTAAATAAGATACATAATTAAATAGGTCAAGGGCCTGATCATAGTTTCTTTTGATAAATATATAGAGAGAGGTATTCACTATTTGTTATATTTATATGTTTTAAAAACAAATTATGTTTCTACATGTATAACAACTGTTTGTTGAGCAAGGTAGGCCCTACATACTTTTTTCTGACTTGTTTCACTCAATACTTCCACAACTAAGATCCTAGAAGATGAAAAATGACTTGAAATATAGAATAACCACTGCTAGTTGAAAGTCCTAATAGTTGAAACCAAGTATGGTCAAGTCCCAGTGTCAAGTGACATACTGAAAGTTTTACTCTGGAATGAAGATATCAAGAACAACCCCTAATGTGATTTGGAGAGGTGCTAATTGAAGTTTATAACATAACATAACTACCATTTATCTAGATAAACATGTGAAATTTACTGCCAATGATCCCAGCTATTGGAATGGCCTCTCTCAAAGCAAGTAACTTAAATTTTAAATTAGCAAGTAATGTATCAACACAAATCAATTCATTTTGCCTTGGGTAGTTTCTCTTCCAAACCAGATTAACAATTTTTGCATCTCTTTATTTCCACCTGAATGTGGGGGAAATTGATTATAGTAAATGGCTAAAGCGTTAGTTCTGATAATGAGACATGATTAAATTCATAAACATTTTTTAAGTACATTATTTTTATTTTTTTTCTTTGTACACTTAGAGTAAAGTGTATAGATATGTTTAAACATAGTTTGTTCAAATATTCCCTCTCCAGAGGTAGAGTATGTGACCATGTACCTGTTAGTAAGGTCAAATGCCTAAGTGCTAAAACATGGTAGTAAATCTTTCACTGCTCATTAGTGAAATGTTAACTTGAATGATGTATACCAGATGATCAAAAGGCCCTTTACTTTGACATGAGTTGCACAAAACCGTAAATACTTTGCCTCAATGGTATATGCCTTCGCCATCCACAATAGAAAATGCACACAAGGCCATTACTTTCACGCTAAAATTTTCTGGACTTTGAGTGTAAAAAACGCTCCAACACGGACAATTAACACCTCCGATTTTGGGAGACTCGCTCTATATACTCCCTGACTCGGGCTCTCCCCTACCCACCTCCAAATTTCGTCACCATACGATAAGAATGTAGCCCCTGAATTATACAAAACACACACAAAATTGACTACATCCTCGTGCGTCATAGCTATAAGCCTGGTGCTAGCACAAGGGTTAAAAATTAAGCAAAAGTGGATCATTTTCCCCCTTTTGTGGAATGGGGGGGGGTATAATGTGACTGCACAGCACCCCCCCCATGCGTAACAGGGCCTGCAGGAATACTCTCTAAATGTAAACACGTACAAAGATTGAAACTCTTGTTAATCACTCCAAAATGAGTGGGTTTGTACTTAAAAGAGAGAAATTTCCGCTCAAAAGTAAATCACTCCAAAACGATGTGGATTTCCACCCGTTTGAGGAGTTAAACGATGGACAACACTTTTGAGGATTGAAACGAAGGACACGAAAACGAGTGGAAATCCAACTTTTGGAGTGTGTTTACTCTTTTTTGCGGTGGAAGCGCTCTTTAGTACAAACCCACTAATTTTGGCCAGACGAGTAAGTGGTTGAAAGAGTTTTTACTTCTACTCTTTTGGGGTGGAGTGAACATTGTCGTTTACTTTTGAGAGTATCATAACACTGGCAATTACTCAGCCTTGTGTAATTTCTTTTAACGACATGGCAAAAACAAATGCCTTTTTCTATTTGTGTTTAGCCAGTTGTTTTAGCCGTTTCACTACCCAATTTTTTTTATTTTGTGTTTGGTGCATATTCTGCTGACCTTACCACCAATATTTTCCTACTAAAAGGCCAAGCAAAAATGATGAATCACGAGATATTTGGCAATTTTTTTTCATAATTCTTATAGGTAAAACTTTCTTTCCACAAAATTCTTTTCCACATAATATGGGAAGACATCTCAGCTATCTATCAAAACTGTTCAATTGGAAATTTTGAGTAACTAATATTTGTTTGCTTCCAATAATGTCAAATATTAAATATTTGTCTTCAAACTTGTATGGGAAGGCCGTTTGCTTTTAATGCTTTTTATTCCACAATTGTGTAAAATATATCTCAACATTTAAAACTCTCAGCTGATCAAACAAAATAAGCAGGTGGTTTTATGTCCAACACCCAATGAAATCTGGAGGGTGTATTGAGTCAATCCACAATGTACCAGTTTGGGGAAATGTCACCTCATTAGGGTCATGTGATCACATAAAACATCTACTCTAACACAAAAACAACCCTGACTTGTTCCCTCATTTTAGTAGACAAGTGTTAGTACTTAGTGGCTTGTTTATCATAATCATGAAACAGTCTTGTGGGTTCTTACTTTTGCAACCACTATTAGTTAGAAACTGACATGTGTTAGTACAGTCAGTATAGGTACACTGCAATGCATTATGGGATTGATCAAAAGAACCCTTGATGAATCACAAAAAGTAGGGGAAAAAAGTTTGTTTACAAACCCTGCACAAATAAGGGTGTGGAGTCACTTTTGCTGCACACCCTAAGGGATAAGCTCAATTTTCTTGTTTGTTTTCATAGTAAAGTTAACAAAATAAAATATTGTCTGCAAAACGTCACCAAAAATTACACAAATCATTTGGCCATAGTGATTTAAGTATTTAGAAAACACACACACACACATGGCACTTTGGCCAAAATATATTTCAAAACAAACTGTTCCCCTTTTGGCGACTAAAAACCTCAGTTTTACGGGCGTGTGGTACTGTCAAGTTAGGGTTGATCGGTTGTTCCCTTGGAGGTTAATATTGGCAACAAAATAGCGCCAAATCTGAACAAAATCTTGAAAAATTTTACAAACATTTTTTTAAATTTAGACACAATTTATAATTTTCACCAAAAAATGGCTGATTTACATTGATTTAAGCAAAAACTAAAAAACAAAAAAAAAAAAAATGACAGATTTTTTTTTTTTTTTTTTTTTTAAAACAGTACTTTTTGTTGCTAGCCTTTTATTGTTGCTTATAACCGTACATTAAATGCAAGATTGTGGTTTAATGATCACCTACAATATTTCCAATACCAGAAGAGATGACCGGGGGAAGATGACAACATATAAAAAGGTCCAATAATGCATTTTCACAACCATATCGAATCAAAATGCAAAAAATGCATTAAAATGAGGCCAAACAAGCCCTAGTCAACAAGTATCTTAAACAGCTGTGGAAAATGTAAGCAATTTAATCAATTGGCTGATGAATGGGTTTCATTCAATAACCTGAACCAAGTAGTAGGCGCTGGGTATTGACAATATTTGGAAGTTCTTCAACTAAAAGTCCAGACCAGAGGTTTCGAAAATATTATTTTTTTGTGTATATGAACAACTAGTCAACTGGAATAAAGATAGGAACCCTAAAATGCACAATTCAGAAATTTGAGATGAATTGGATTTTCGTTTTGATGCAGTTAAAGATTTATGTGTAGTATTAGTCCCATCGGATACTGTGTATAACAAAAATTCCGGATCGAGAATTTTATAACAAAGTTTGTGATTTTATAGTGCAGGAATCATTTTAAGCTTAGCAATTTCACACAGTGATTTAGATATGGACAAGCTTAGGTACATGCAAAAAACACAATTTTTGGAAATTGAGGGCGCCCTCCTCAGGAAAGCTCTGAGTCAGCCTTTAAAAAAATGTGCATAGATCTTGTTTCGTTTCATTGTGAGGGGAGAGTTATGGTTCCCCAACAATAACCTAATCTCAAGTTTTCAGTGCAAACCCCACTAACAAAACTTAAATGGTTAATTGCTACACTCTGATAGCACACATGTATGCTTGTGTTGTCATTTTATTCAACTGTGTTGTAGTTACTACAAGCCAAAAAAAAAGGTTAACTGGTTACTCCAAGGTGCTAATGGGTTTACCTTTGTGCTTTTTGTACACTTCTGAACTAGTGAGAAATTAAAAATGTGCAAAAATGTTTACTACTTGTATAAGTTTATGTAGGAAAGCTGAAAATAGAAAAGCTGAAAATAGCAAATATAAAACAAGAAAAACAGTTTATAATTGAACAAAAAACAAAGCGTGGAAATTACAACTTTAATAGTAGAAGAAAATGCTACATCATGACCAAGTCCAAGATTACATTCACTATATAATATTGCTGAAGCGGGGGCTAACATGTTATGATTCTTCCTGTATTAGTCATGATCACCATGCATAGTGTGTGTTCACAAGGGAAGGGACTGCTTCCTGTGCTAAACCGACATATTCAGTGTCAACACCCATTTTTTACTGAGAGTGGAAAGTTAACTGTAATTACTTCCAGATTTGAGTTTTGTATAGATCACTGTCGAACATATTTGAATCATGCAATGGCATTTCTGGTGCGGGGAAGGGGGTGGGAGGGATGGGGGAATCACATATGAAATGGATATGTGGATTAAGGCTTAGGCTGGCGCTTCCAAACCCAAGGCCATTCGGTCACAGAGGACTAAAAAAATAGTTGTCTTTTGGTGAGAGACAGCCAAAATGCCCCAAAACAGGGTTTTTTTGGTGACAAATTTGCCAAATTTTTCACAAAAATGGGGCCTTTTTAGAAAATTATTGCACAAATATATAAAATGACCAAAAGAGTTTTGGTGAAACTTTCAAAATTTTTCCAAAAAATAGGTGTCTTTGGGTGACAGTGGTAACATTTTTCAAAAAATATTCGGTCTTTGAGTGGCATTTCCAAATATATGGGGTCTTTGGGTGACAGCGATGCTGAAAATGGGAGTCTTAACAGCCTTACATACATGCCACCTCCAAGGGCCCCCTCCCCCAGCTCGCTCCCCCAGGCTCTCGTAATGGCCAAAATAGAACCTTACAATTGCACCCTTTAAATTTGGATTTTTCCCCATGTAACTGCTAATAAAATGAAAAATTCCCTATTTCCAAAATGCCACTTGAAAGTTGGTATGCCTGCCACGATTTCACACAATTCAAAATGAAAAGATCTAAATTTAGAAATTGCTCAGCAAGGAATAAATAATTAGATGTGTGGTGCCCTCCATTACTACCCTGGGTACTTTTAGATAACTCCTGCAAATTTCAAATATTTTGACTATTTTGGGTGGATCACTGATAGTGCCTTTAGGCAGAGGGTTCCACCAAGTGAGAAGTTAGAATCTTGTTGTGTAAATTGACACACACTACTCCTACATGACCCACGACCTCAAACTTTACATTGACATGACGAACTTATTGTGGTCTATGCAGCAATAACCAGAATTCCATTTGAACCAAAGGTTTGCTAAAATCATTGAAGGACAGACTAGAATTCACTCATGCAGGATTCATATGCAGCCATGTAAGGTCGTCTCCATTCTAATTGGACAACCGACACTCCTGCACAACAACGCTTCTCTTCCTGTTGTAAATGAGTGGCCCAATATTGCCAATTTCCTGTGGAAAAGCTACACAACCAATGAAATGCTCCTGCAAGGCTGACTCAGAGATTTTCTGATGAGGATGCCCTCAATTTTCAAACAAATCATGTTTTTTTTCATACACATAATGCTTGTCCATATATCAATGTGTGAAATATCTAAGCTCAAATCGAAATCCTTCATGTAGAAAATCACATCTTTGTTATAAAATTCCGGATCCGGAATTTTTGTTAATCCGGAATTTTTGTTATACACATTATTCTATGGCACTGTTATGCTGACAAAAAATTGGGTTTTTTTTTTTTAAACTTGTTAAATGTTTAAAACGAAAAATCCAATTCATCTCAAATTTTGGAATTGAGCATTTTAGGCGACTATCTTTAGTTGTAGTTGACCATTTTTAATGCACACAAAAATATATCTCAAAATCTCTGAGTCAGCCTTTAAGTGACATTCTGTGATCTGTGGTGAGGCCTATAATATGCTTGTTTGCCATAACAGAGGAAAAATAATACAGTCGGTCCTTCAGATTTTTTAAAATATGAAATTCACAACATTTGACTCTAAAATGAATACAACATGCTACTATTTAAAGTTTTTTTTCAATGACATAGCAAAGATCTTTTTATTCACTTGCAGTTGTTTCATTGTTTTGCTTTGATGTTTTTTCACCTTTGTATCAATTGGTAAAAAAAAATAAAATTGTAGCTGAAAATCATGAGTCGATCAGCAGAGTTTTTATTTTCTGCTAATAAACATTTTTGAGTCGGCAGGTTCTTCTACGCTCGGTCAGGTTACGACAAACAAACTTTTTTTTTTGAACGGCCATAAATTCCTCTGTTGTACTCCAAGTTCTACACAGCTGTTCGACCCCATGCAAATTTTTAGAGCAATTTTAAGCAATGGCGACACAATTTTGACAACTGATATAAGTAGGGACATGCAAGAGCTATTATTTCAGAAAAAAATCAGACAAATTCATTGCGGGAATCTTGTCATATAGGCCTACAAAGGTCTTGATTTGTATGTTATAGCGCTCTCTATATGCCAATTTTCCATAGAAAGACGTGGAAAACTAGATTTTTAAGAAAAATCATATTTACCCGCAATGAAATTTCGTAAAATTTACACAGGATGTACTTAGTGGACTAAATAATCCAAATCAGTTGTCAAGTGTCGCCGACGATAATTGTTGTTTTATTCTGGTTTTGTCATAATAAATGAGACTTTAAACAGCTGTGTCAATAGGGGTTCTAACTATGCTGAAAATTCCAATTGACTAACACGCCATTTGAATTTTGAGTATTTGTGCATATTTCAGTTCCCCATATGCCACTGTGTTAAAGGTGCATTTTGTGATTCCAGCACTTTGTTTTATTCATTTTTCACTAGATATCCTTGAGAAAAGCTTATTCCCAAAATTTGAGTTGATTCCGATCTTGTGGTTATGTGTTCGAATCCATTGCTTGTTTCCCACGGTCCCATAGGCCACTCTGCTGTAATTTGTCTTTTTACAGACAGAAAATACAAAATTGCGAATTTCTTACAGATACGACTGAATTTGCACGCAAGATTAAGTACACTTGGATTCCCAAGGCTGACGGTTTTGATGATATAAAAATCTCAACTTTTTTAGGTAAGTCGGGGGACGAGCTTGTTGATCACGAAATGCCCCTTTAATTTTAATTGTTCAGAACTGGACAATTCAAATTATAAAACTGCTCTAATTTCATGATAATAAAATACATTCCTTTGAGTTGTTTAGGCCCTTGGCAATAGGTACATGCAAAATACCCCCTTGTTGTGAAAAATGAGGGCAGTATTGACTAGAGGAAGGTGTGCTGTGGAATGTGAACTGTAATTAAAGGGAAGACTCTAAAATGTGCTGTAAAAGGTGGGAAAATTCCTATGAGGGATTTTTTCACCTGTTACATTTACTATCAACACACCGGTATTTTGAAAGAAAAAAAGGTCCACTCCTTTAGACTAACCCTGGTTAACCCGGGTCTAAAGTTATGCTCCCTTTCAGAATACAGCCTTTGTGTTCAGAAAATGGACCCCAAACCCTACTTGTCTATAATACATCCTGATGGGCGTGACAGTTTTCCAATAAGTGACATTATTATATAGGTCCTTCGTTCAGTTATATTTCCATTGCACAATATAGCCCCCATCTGGAAAACCCCAGTGCCCCACAACAAATTAAACACTAGTCAAAATATCTACGCTTTGACAACGTACTGGGTCGATTTGTGCACCTATCATCCATTTAAGGTCATCAAATCTGCCACATAATTTGTCAATCGCAATCCTTTAATTATCAGTCATATACTTCATATGGCATGGTTTTTTGGCATTTTTAGTAACATTTGGTAAAAAAAATTGAAGGGGGGCCTTTTTATACAGGGCAGGGATATAGCCATCCAGTCAGCGGCGGCCGGCCATGTCTGGCACTTTCTCCCACCGACCGGCACAGGCCATTTGGAAGGTTGCCGACCGGCACTTAGCTTCAGTGAAATGAAAATGACCATATAAAATGGCAAATACATTCATAGTTTTGTCCATAAGTGCCGTAAATTTTAAGATCTCAATTTTTTTAAAATAAGCAACGCTTGCAGACCAGCCTCCCTTCCAAAAAGGAACTCTCCCAAATCCACAAAGAAATTAAGAGTGCAAACTACCATCAATTGGGGTTGCTTTGGTTTGGTCTGTCATTGTGTTTTCCCCCATGGACCATATATATATGATCTCGCCCTCGTCGTCATTCACAAAGACATATTTAAACATAACCTCTTTTGCAATTGAGTTGATTTTTCAGCTCTTGTATTTTTATATCACAATTTTCAACCATGATCCAGTATGTTAGTAATTAATAATGATGCACCCACACATTCAGGTATTTTGATCTCACGAGCGCAGACGAGCATGATCAAATATGTGATAAGATGGGTGCATCAGAGTTTTAAGGATAGGTTAATACCTGCACATTTATTTTTGCGATAAAATGGAACAAAATCAATGGACGCGCGCACACAATCTAATGCACAGACAAGGCATCAAAATTCAGCCCAAGTGCATTGATTTTTCCCATTTTTTCGACAAACTGTAAATGTGCGTCCTTAACCTACATTCATACACAACAGAAATGTCAGAAAAAAAATTTGTCCTTAAAGGTGCGTGTTCCCGATCGTCTTTGGACCCCCTGAATTTCCCTGAAGTAGTAAATCGTTTTATGTCAGATGAAAGACCGTATTTTTCTCCTCATTGTCGTCCCCTGAAATTTGAGCCCTCAAATCCATTTCATTCCCAAGATACAAACAAACAAGGCGGTTCTCGAACTTCAAGTGTCACCCCCCCTGGTTGCACGATCACCATTGCTCTACTATGATGAAGTTTGGCAAATGATGATTCGAAAGAGAACAAATGCCAACTGGAGAGAAGTTTTTACCAAGGTTCACATGTGGTCACTCAAGGTCACCCCCATCCCGCCCCACCCTGTCATCCCCCCGATGCACCTTTCCCCCACAACACCCTGCCCCACACACACTGCCCCCAACAACACCCCCCCTCCCTAACACCCCACCCCCCACCCCGACCATACCCCGGCACACCGAGTTGTAAATGGGGCAAAGGTGAAATGAGGTTCCCATGAGGTCACAAGGTCCCATGAGGTCAATCAAGGTCACACGAGGCCACCACGATACATGGGGTCACATGAAGTCACAAAAATCACAAAAACACAATAACACAAACAACAAAACAACACCAACCCCACCCCCACCCTTTCCCCGATGCCACCCTACCCCAACGCACACCACCCGACCCCACCAGACGGCACACACCCGACCCCTCCCGACCCCCCCCCATCCCCGATGCCCCCACCTTGCCACTAAACAACCCACCCTGCCCCTCCCCAAACCACCCCACCCTTCCCCCTCCATGATTACATACAAGATGTATGGTATAGTAGTGTTGCATGTAGCAAAGGAATTTTGCCATATATTGTACCATTTTAGCGATTCAGCCATTACGCATATTTGAATTAGCTCATTTGACCATACCTAAGCCGCATGTATCAGGAACGTTAAAATGGCAAAAAGAAGATGCGCACCATAAGGGGTTTTCGTGCAGTGAAGAATTTTGAATATTCCGATTGTGTACCGGTTCAAAAATTATAGCGATTATGCTGATTTTTGCATATTATAGCTCCTTTGCTCAGAATGGCAGAAAATTGTCCATATCTAATCAGGTCGAGAACACGTGAACCCGCTTCTTTCAACCAGGTTACATCATTATAGGCCTTACGGAACTCCAGACCAACTTGCACACAATCCTTGCGGGGAGGAGGGGAAAGGGTAGGCATTTTGACTGGCCAATCATAAGCTAATTAAATATTCATGAATATCAAAATATTAGAAAAAGCTACACATTAAATTATGGCACCTCAACTCTTCAGCCTACCAGTGTGATATAATCATTGGATGATTTGAGTAGGATACAACAATTTATCGGTCAAGCTATGAGTTTTGAAAATATTGTTACGAGTCGCGGAGCGCAGCGACGAGTGCAATATTTTAAAAACTATAGCGAGACCGAAAATTCTTGTACCTGCCGATAAAAATCATCCAATATTATCATTATTATGTTTCAGAATCTGACTTGAACCCAAACTAGTTCCTATAATATTGTGAAAAGACCAATTTATAGCTATTTATTACTAAGGCCCTGTGGAAAACTGAAATGAAAAGTGGAACAAGTAAAAACCAAAACTAGAGGGATCTACCAAACATAATTTACCAGGAAAACCATAAAATAAATGAGACAGTAGACACCAGGAAAAAACAAACGCAAAAAACTAAATTGGTAGCACAGGGAACCACTAAAGAAATAAAACCAAACATACATCGGGAAACCACCAAAGGATGGAACCACTAAGACACCAGGAACCATCAAAAAAATGGAACCAGGGAAACCACCAAAAAAAATGGAACCGGGAACCACCAAAGAAATGGAACCAATAACCACCAAAAAATACAAACAGACAGCAAAACCCAAAATAATGACACCCACAAAGAAATGGAACATCCCTAAACTACTTCAACCAATCAGTAGCCTCCCATTAAAACTCATGTCCTGGTCTTTTAAAACTCATGTCATGGTCTCAAAAACTCATGTCACCATCTCTGGTGCATGGTTTTATTGTCCATTGACCTGTGTACAAAGGTATAGGATGGAAGATTCTGAAAACATAATAAAGTAAATCGGGATTAGCGTTTAGCCAGCAGTGCATTTCAAAAAAGGTTAACCGAAATGTCTGAAAAATATGCAAATAAGCTAATTAAAATTCATGAATATGCAAATAATGCAGCCAAAAGCTACACATAATATTGCGGCACCTCACTCTATCATCCTATCAAGTTTGAAGTAAATCGGGGGATAGCGTTTAGGCTGCAGAGCATTTTTAAAAAGGTTAACCGAGTCATACGGACGGACAGAAATTTGTTATGTGCCTCCATGAACATTCGTTCAGGCGACACAAAAATACATCGGTCCTCGGACCGCTTGTGTTGTCTGCTGTCGCGGTTTGTGAATGATAGGCCTTGGTATGTGGCCTTTGACCTCATAAATGAGGGTTTGCATGTAAACTCCATAAACCAAATTTGGTTCCAATTGAACTGCAACTTTTCAAATGAGGTCAATTTTACATTTTCAGCCTATCTTACAACTTGACCTCACATGACCTTTGACCTTGGTATGTGACCTTTGACCTTGGTATGTGACCTTTGACGTAATCAAAAATGGAGGATGCCATGTTGCACCTGTGACCCAAGTTTGGTTTAAATCCATCAAAGTATGTGGATATTACAGGCAAATGTTAACCCTTTTTCACATCAACAACAACAACAACAGACATCAACAACAACAGTGGACAAAGTGATCCCTATGTGTCTTCCTGCCTTAGGGCAGGTGACACAAAAAAACGCTGTTTTAGTGGTTAACCATCAATATTAGCACAGCATTGAATAGGGCTTTGCAACGTGTATTATTGTGTCTACCATCAAAACCGCAAGTTTGTTTCCCATGGTACTTGATGGGGTGTATGTGTAAGTGCCAGGCTCTCATTTCAAGTAGAGAACACACTACACATAAATCAGAACAAGCACCTTTAATCAGGGGCAAAAAGTTCTTGTAAAAATATAATTTTATAATTGAGAAAATAAATCAAGTCCTGTGCAATGCACCCGCATTTGAAGCACCTTACGCAGTACGCGGAGTGCAACTGGACATTTTCAATCCACTCGTGCTACATTTGCCTTAATTAGGAATAAACAATACTTTTGAAAATCTAATTTATTATGGAGATTAAAAACAAATTACCCACTGAGAAAATGAGTCCTGCGCAACACATGCGCATTCAAAAGCACCTTACACAGTACGCAGACTACAACTGGACATTTTCAATCCACTCGTGCTATATTCACATATTTTGTTAAAGGCACTATCAGTGATTTGCTATATCAGAAAATTGAAAAAAAATCATCAAAAATCAGATTTTTGCATTTCTGTAAAAAGGTGTCATAACATACTCTACAAATGTTAAGACCAGAATAAAAAATCGGATATTTTAGTCATTACTGTCCGTACGGACACTTACTATAACACGTAAGTGAATGGAGATTCATATCTTTGAACACTGTATTTTTCTTCTTTTTCTGTCAATTCTTTAGTTGGAAAAACGTAACTTATGAGAATTCTACACACTTATCCTTCACTTTTAAAGGGGCATTTCGTGATCCACAGTCTTGTCCCCTCGACTTGCCTAAAAAATTTTGAGATTTTTATATCGTCTGAACTGTTAGCCCTAGTAACTGGTTTATTTCATATGTATCTGAGCGGTTTCAATCAGTCATCGTAAATGGCCGTGTTTCAGATCCGTGCCCTCTACTATATGGTGTACCACAGGGCTCCGTTCTAGGACCAATTTTGTTCATACTTTATTCTTTACCCATTTCTGACGTTATTAGTCAGCACAACTGCTCTTTTCACAAGTACGCTGACGACACCGAATTGTCTCAATGTTGCATTTTTTTTTTTTTTTTTTTTATGGAGATTAAAAACAAATTACCCACTGAGAAAATGAGTCCTGCGCAACACATGCGCATTCAAAAGCACCTTACACAGTACGCAGACTACAACTGGACATTTTCAATCCACTCGTGCTATATTCACATATTTTGTTAAAGGCACTATCAGTGATTTGCTATATCAGAAAATTGAAAAAAAATCATCAAAAATCAGATTTTTGCATTTCTGTAAAAAGGTGTCATAACATACTCTACAAATGTTAAGACCAGAATAAAAAATCGGATATTTTAGTCATTACTGTCCGTACGGACACTTACTATGACACGTAAGTGAATGGAGATTATGGAGATTCATATCTTTGAACACTGTATTTTTCTTCTTTTTCTGTCAATTCTTTAGTTGGAAAAACGTAACTTATGAGAATTCTACACACTTATCCTTCACTTTTAAAGGGGCATTTCGTGATCCACAGTCTTGTCCTCTCGACTTGCCTAAAAAATGTTGAGAGTTTTATATCGTCTGAACTGTTAGCCCTAGTAATCCACGTGTGCCCAATCTTACATGCAAATTCGGTCGCATCTGTAAGAAATATTAGCAATTTTGTATTTTCTGTCCGTAAACGGACAGAAATTACAGCACAGTAGCCTATGGGACCGTAGGAAACAAGCAATTGCTCGTAACACAAAACCGCAAGATCGGGATCAGCTCAAATTTTGAGAATAAGCTTTTCTCAAGGTTATTTAGTGATCAATGAATAAACAGAAGGTGCTGAAACCACGAAATGCACCTTAAGTTATTCCTACAAATTTCCAATATTTTGACCCTTTTGGATGAATCACTGATAGTGTCTTTAATGGCTTTAATGATTAATTTGCTGCTGTATATGCAAAAATATGTCGAGTGTTTGAATTCCTGATAAGGCATAAAAAAAAATGTTTGATTGGCGTAATCCGACCGACCCTAAAAAAATTAGCGAAAATAAAAAACAATATTCTGCCGACGACCCATAATTTTAATCCACAATAAAAAAAATTTTTCCAACACAAGACACAAAAAAAATAACAAAACAAGACAACAAAAACATGTAAAATAAAGATCTTTGCTATTGTCAGTGAAAAAAACTTTAAATAGTAGCATTCTTGATCATTTTAGATCAAACCATTGAGAAGGAGATCTAAAACAAAAAAAAAATTAAAAAAAAAAACTCTGATCGACTACCGACCGACCCTGATATATTTTCTCCGTTACGCCAAACAAACATATTTTTTTTATGCCGAAAACCCTGTGCATCATAGTCAGAAAAACAATGGCGTAACGGGAACTTCCCGCTATGAGGGGGCAAATTCCCGTTTGGGAATTTCCTTAATAGGGGGGTCAAAAGGCCAATTTTCCTGGCCAGCGGACTAAAAACGGGCTGATTTTAGCATGATTTTGCACCAATTTTTTCGGCAAAGTGTTCAGGGGGGGCACTGCCCCCTTGCCCCGCCCCCTGTTACGCCACGGATCATAGTTGAATTTCCCTTCAAAGACACAATTAGACAAGATCAGAATTGTTTCTAACACACACCAACAAAAACCAAAAAGAACTTCTTTCATACAAAAAGATATTGTTTAAAATCCTATTTAGTAGAAAGTGTATAAAATTAGTAAATGTTTTTAAATTGTATATATTAGTTACTAACAATAGCAATAATACGCACGGGCAAATTTTACATATTCATTTAGGTATGAGTTGTACAAAGGGCTGTCTCTAGCAAAATCCTATTTAAAGACAGTCGGTCATACAAAATCATAAAAAATCTGCATAAATATTCTAATCCGTTGTTATCCTAATAACAGTGGCATACGAGGCAGTCGATCCGCAGAGGAGCAGCAAAAATTTCCAGGTTGCCCAGTCAGAGGGGGGCAAAATTCGTAAGCCGTCCCGGTGATTTTCTCCATTAATGTCTGAACTTGACAAAATGCGCTGCGTTAGCACGAGAAAAAAATCACAATTTACTTTAATTTTGCCCAATTGGCTGAAATTTGGTGAAATTTCATGGCAGAGGGATGAAAAATCAATTTTGGGTATATGGTCTTGCTTTTTAAACAGAGGGGCAACTTGCCGCCCCTGCCCCCAGTGGGTAGCATGCCACCGGCAAATTACAAAGTGGATATGTATGGAGAAATGTATGTTCTCCCAATATAAAAATAAGTGCGTAACGAAAGCCAAATTTGCCCTTACGTACATTCTAAACTAATAATAATGATTACGATAATGATAACAACTATAATGATAGTAAAAATAAAGGGCATTTATTGTGCACCTTTCCAAAAGATAAAGCATGCTACAAAATATTTACAAAGACATAAAAATATGATGAAGAGGAAAATACTGGAAATCAAACAACATGCTTGTTTTGTTGAATCCCGTACATCTATTATATCTTGAATCAAATCTAAGACACGTCGTTAAAAATGCTGTGCATAGACCGCGTTCACAGCTACACTTGACCTGCGCGCTAGGTAGAGTAAATATGTTAGTGCGATTGGCCAATTCAGCAGAGGTCAAAGTGTACTTTTGCTGCGTGCTACACTCGGTGCAAATACTCACTGTGCTCGGTGCAGGGCAACGCGTCTCAGATTTGATTCCAGACATAATAGTATACAGCACGTACAGAAGTGGCAACTCTGGGTTCATCACCGATCAACAATGCGCACTCATGTAGCAAACTGATTCTAGTCTCAGGTAGCAAAGGAGTAGGAAGAGTTGTTATAAATATAAACTCACTGAAAATAAGAGATTGCCAACATTTTTTGTGACATGTTTGGTCAATGAATCATCATTCTTATTCTTTGATGTGATAACATTTAACCCTCTCAACCCTGATAGAGAGAGGATTTATAAAAGTTACAGGGGTTTGAAATTTGAGTTGTGTTGCTACTGTGTTGAGTCGGAGATGGTTTTCATTTTCGCAGCACTGCATTGCAGTGAAGTATGAAATGGACCTTTATTCTTTAAATTGTTGTGAACACTTAAAGGCACTATCAGTGATTTGCTCAATCAGATTTTTTTTAAAAATCATACAAAATCAGATTTTGGATGTCTATAATGCATGAGTAGCATAATAAGACCAAACACAACCTAACAATGACAAAATACAATATTTAAGTCATTACTGTCCGTACAGACACATACTTCAACACATATAATGGAATTCATAAATTCGTTTTTTAAACACTGGTGTTTTTCTTCCTTTTTTGTCAATTTTTCAGTTGGAAAAATAACTTATGAGCATTCTACAAACTTATCCTTTACTTTATGCTATTCCTGCAAATTTCAAATATTTTGACACTTTCAGGTAGATCACTGATGGTGTCTTTAACCTTTTCAATCCTGATATCCTGAGGATTTATCATAAAAGTTACTGGGGTTTACATTTGAATCCTTTCAACACTATTAGATTATGCATAAGTTATAATGCATAGGTTGTGGCCCTTTTGAAATGGCTTCCCAGATGAACATTTTGGGGAAGCCATTTCAAAGCCACTGACCTAAAACCAGAGATGTAACAGAGGAGTAATCCATTTCCTGAAAATCCAAAATTGAACCGACGGTTAGGCCAAATTTTAGCGTAGCATCCGGTGAAGCTCTGGGGAACGTATTTTCTTACGCGATTTTAGAGTACAAGACCTCTTCTTTAAAATAAATTGGTACTTAAGACTTGGGTTTTGATGCAGTTTTACCTTTATCAATAACAATTTGATCTCAGAAATCGAAAAATTTTTTTTTTTTTTTTTTTTTTACATTTCAGGAATTTGTTTATTTATGGCCAAAAATCCAGAAAAGTTACATCTCTGTAAGACTAGGCTTGTTTGGACTAATTGAATGTATTTTTAATGCTTATTCCGAATATGGTCATAACAATATATGTATAATTCTGGAACATTTGTAAAAAAGAACACTTTTGATCTCCGATTAACTATACTTGGCTTTAGGCCCAAAAAAATTTGTAGGGGCACATTCTGTCGATTTAAAGGCTGACCCAGAGATTTCACGAGGATGGCATCCAAAGTTTTCTGACAAATCATGTTTTTTGAATATACATAATGCTTGTCCACATACTAATCACTGTGTGAAATATTTAAACTCAAATCGATGTCCTTCATATAGAAAATCACAACTTTGTAATAAAATTCTGGATCCAGAATTTTTAGACGGTATCCTGTGGTACTGTTTTACTATACATAAATGTTACTACATCAAAACAAGATATCAGAATCATCTCAAACTTTAGAAATGAGCATTTTAGGCAACTATATTTTGTTTTTGTTGACTGTTTTTAATTAATAGACACACAAACATGTATTTCAAAATCTCTGAGACAGGCTTTTAAACCAAGTTGCTTTAACATTCCCCTAAAGTAACAAATATGCCTTTAATTTTTCATGTTCTTTGAGGTGCAGATCATTCTGTGTATCTTGTATTAGGTCAGAGGGTGTATTGAGTCAATCCCACAATGCACCAGTTTTGGGAAATTTGAACCAATATAAGGTCATGTGATCCCACAAAAATCCTTAACACATAAAAACCCTGACTTTTACACTCATTTTGCATGATTTTGAAATATCCTGTGGTTCTTAAACTTCTTGAACACTTTTTATCCCTAAGTACTGACATGTGTTTAGTACAGTACAGGCACATTGCAATGCATTGTGGGATTGATTCAAAACACCCTCTGCATGAGGTGTAAAAGATTGTTTTTGGCATAACATATCATAAGAAATAAGTTCTCTTCATTTCCCTTTATTTACATAGCACACAGTTGCATAATTAGGGGCCTAATCCACTGTAAAACCAGAAACTTTGCCCTGTAATTACCTTTTGTATATTTTGCGAATGGTCCAGATTCGCTGAAAATTTAAAGCCGGGATATCATGTACTATGTATTCCCATACTTGTTTCAATAGGCCCTATTGAGTTGGAATATGAGATGGGACCAATCCTGTATGATGAGTGCCTCCAGTGTTGCCAACAAAAATTTCGGTTAGGCTTGGCACGGGTGGGCAAAAAGTAGCCCAAATTTACCTTAACCTTTGTTTTCTATGGAACAAACAAGGCGAACTCGTATTTACGCGATGCATAAAATATGTCCCCGCCGAATATCGCGACCACTAACATGAGATAAATGC
>JAMKCH010040770.1:0-13834 GCA_023653785.1 Ophioderma brevispina | reverse complement strand
GCGTGGACCCCACCTTGGATGCTCATGCTCGCAATCGGTCGACACTAATTAAACACTTAAGTGACAAAAGGGGTTTTTCAACTCCCCGTTGGTGGCCCAAGGGGCGGTTTCCATGGACCCCCCAAGAAACCACTTTCCCCAGAGAATTTTTGCACGAAATTTATCACATGTGAAGGGTCAGAAGACAACCCACATCAGCAATAAAAATGAGATTTGTTATTTTGGGTGGCAAATTAGGGGCAAAACATTGTGTCAAACACGCGAAAATTGGGGCCAAAAGACGGAATTCAAATGAGCCTTGGTCTTACATCACACTTTTAAAACTTATTTTATGTTGATATCTAATTCTAGAAGACCCAAATTACTTATATTAACACAAAACCCAGCAGTTTTAGGGAATCCTGTATTTTTTACGGGTATATGCAAAATACACGTCATTTTCCCAATAGTTTGTACAGTAAACGGTTTTCGCAACGGACATGATAAATTGTTTCTTTTCAGCCATCAAGGGGTTACTTATTTTTAATTGTACTAATAATTTTTGACTGCATGTATGTTGTGAACTTATATCAGCAAAAAAATTGCTTACAATATGTCAACAATTAATATTAACATTTTTAAAATATCTCAAATGACTTCCCGTAGTGCCACGTGGGGGGGGGTTTCCTGGGACCCCCACTAATTATCCTATTAACGGCTTGGCCGATTTAATTTATTTTGGTATGAAAAGAAGCGCATTTAAAAGTCAGACAATTACAAAAAATTTCGGGGCAAAAATCGCACGCGTAAAGCGGCCAGCGCGAAAAAAATTTTTGGGGTCCCTATGAACCCCCCCTTTGTCACTTAAGGGTAACACCTTCCCTAGTGTCACATAGCTACCCCCTCCCCCTTTGTCGCTCTTTCTGGGTATTCAAATGCTTCATTTAATCATATTTTAAACGATTTCTTTTTAAACCGCACACTATCAGTAGTACATAGTCTACAAAACATTTTCTAGGGCCTCTTCCAAAGCTTGTCTCAGTCTTCGTGAGTAGGTCTGTATTGTGTTTTTGATTTTTACATCAAACATAGCCCATTGTATATCCTTTCCCTGGAAATTGCCAGCGCACTTTAGTGTTGAAAAGAAAAAAAAAAACACGTGCGCTTGGCCGATTCGAACCAGCGACTTCCGAATTACTAGCGCGTCGCTCTTGCGAACTAAGCTAAGATCCTAATACATATCCATACTTGTCTACCTGGAACCTATGTTTCAAACTTCAAGTAAGCATAGCCCATTGTGTACATGAATTTTTCATTGGTGGGAGTGGGTCACAAAATAATGCATCTCTTTATGAAAAATGGTCTGGGTTGATCTACTTTGGGACCCCCGGACAAAAAAATTACAGCCCCTACGGGTTATTTTGACAGTGCACTTTGTTTACTAAAAAAGATTCGTTATAAAACCCCATTTTGACACCAGTGAATGCTATGACCCTCCTCTTTCCATAGATAACCGACATACCACATAACAGGTGTCACAATGACGTCATAATTCCGCGATTCACATAAATGTCAATTTCTCCGTAAAAAGGCGAATCCCAATTTGCCTAAAAATGTAAGAATAATCAAATATTCTGGGTGCACCACCCCCCTCGAATTTGACACATAATCTAACGAACACTAGTTACGTTTTTGCGCAGTGGAGGAAATTACCCCTCCCCCGAGGGTTAAGTATTAGGACTGTTTTTTATAGTTTCCCAGTTATCTGCACTTGTGTAATGATTTTAATAAAAAAGGCCCGTAAAAAGGACATTGGAATTGGTCTAACATGTGCATGAAGAGAACCCAAACCAAGTTTATTATTTGTACTGATGTTCACACTTGTTCTTTATATTTTCACCTTAACTACTTGTGTTATGATAATTCGAAAATCCTGTTGACAAATTCGCCCGCGTGGCGATAGACTACTGAATAGAAGAAGCAATTTCGTCTTTTATAATTAATTATAATTAAAAGAAAAACTTTGCTGGCCCTTATTTTTACGCTATTGCAACTTCTTTCAACCCACAGCACTGTAAGGAAACTACTGTGTTCTCCAAGGATCCACCCCGGCCGCAAGAAATCTGGTGCGGTTTACGAGCTTCAATTGCATGAACTGTCCTGATACATATTAGGACAACACGGGTCGCCAACAGGGCGATAGACTGAAGGAACATACATCTATTTAGCCCCCATCGCAAATTATCTGCTGTCGCAAAACATTTTTCCACCACCGGTCATAACGGTTGATTGGGACAATACTAAAGTTTTGGACAGAGAAGGCAGAGAGTATCCTCGTTAAGTGCGAGAGGTGATTTACATCAAAAAGAAGAAACCCCCTTTGAACCGTGACCAAGGTTTGAATTACCGTCCTTATATAATGGACTCATCTGAATACCCGTCATAAAAGCCCCTTCCCAGACGGTCAACTATCCTCAACTTGAATACTCTAACCAGTGACCACGCTCTCACTAGAATTCAATCACTGAAATAACATTTCGAAGTTTCACAGTGGGTCTTAACTGACTGGTGCTTGTAAATGATGTTTATTATTATTAGATAAAACTCCTGGAAATCAACCGCTAAATGGGAACTGATGGAACTGAAGAATGAAGCAATAAAAAGAAGTGGGTTACATACTATTTTTTACTATTTGATAGAGAATTAATCACACTAATACTGCCCTTGAGGGTAGCACTGATTGTCAGATGATTCCCATCTCTGACAACTATACGGCCCTCCTTGTTGATGTATTACCGGCTCATCGGTCTAAGGAGAAGCGTGTGAGTGCGTTACTCCAGTTTTTTCGTTACCTGTCTCTTTTACCTAGAGATCAAATGAATTACGGTGGTGGGTCGCATCAATTGAGATAACAGGCACGCACTGTGGAGGGTTAATTGGAGACAATAATTGCACCCGTCCCTGGCTTTTGAATTCGCAGCAATATGTTAGTTCTGGTTAAAAGCATTTAACCCGGAGCTAAGCACACATTGGTACCCTCCAAGTACAAAAGGTTTGAGTGATTAAAATATGTTGACAGACTGCAGGGACCCAGAACTTGAGTTCTTTAAGTGCCGCAATGTGTTGCCGTTAAGGAGAGTGAGCCAAAACAAAGTTTGTACAGGGGCAATTTTAAATTTTACATCCAAGTAGTATTGAGCACCCATGTTACGTGTCAATGCACCTAAGGATTCAAAAAGGTATAGTTTGTAATATGTACAGCCTAAAGTTTTCAGAGTTATAGGCTAAAACAGCAAAAATCAATATAAGGGTCCATTTCAGTGTACAGGGTCAAATTTTAAAGTTGCTCCGATTTGGATAAAAAATGGCAAATTAATTGGTGGGTTCATAGGTTAAATAAGGATAGTTTTTAACTGTCTTAAATGCTTCGTTTCCAATGTAGGGTGCCAGAGTCAACGTCATTGCATCAATGGGGCTTGATATTGTTACCCCCCTACTTTCTTAGCAATCATTTGAGAACACTCAAACTATTCCTTATTTTATCCTATGAGCTCGACCAATAATTTTGCACCATTTTTTATCCAAATCGGAGCATTTTAAATTTGACCCCTGTACAACTGAAATTGACCCTTATTGATTTGCTGTTTTTTAGCTCTCACTCTGAAACGATAGGGTAC
Organism: Ophioderma brevispina; assembly: GCA_023653785.1. NCBI lineage: Eukaryota > Metazoa > Echinodermata > Ophiuroidea > Amphilepidida > Ophiodermatidae > Ophioderma > Ophioderma brevispina. The sequence goes on along the minus strand of JAMKCH010040770.1, from coordinate 10,178 downwards.
ATATTACCACTATACTTTTTGAATCCTTATGGTTAGTCACATACATGGTGCGCTTTTCAACATTATTGGATCAATTAAAATTTGACCCTGTATCAACTGTTTGTCTGCGCCCCCTCTCCTTAAGGCACCACTTGCGGCACTTAAGAATCGCGTTTCAGGGTTCATTCAGGCTTGTCAACATATTAATCACTCAAACCTTTTGTACTTGAATGTGTTACAAATGTGTGCTAGCTCCAGGGCTATGTGATGTTGCATTTTGATAGTCGCGATAGACTTATAGATGGTTAAACTGTTATGCTTGGCGGAGATTTAGATGGTAATGACTCTTTAATGCTTAAATTAATAATTGCACAATTATAAATCGATCTTGAGAACCAGACAATTTTGCAACGGAGATACGTTGGTCATACTAAATTCTGTGTTTTGGATTTCTTTCTAAGCTTTGCCTTTGGGACGTTACAGAGTAATGGACACAAAATTATTTCCCCGCTCTTACTTGTTTAGTTTCTAAGTTAAAAATTCTTGACTCCGTGTTTGTTATGCAATTATCATTATCTACATAGGATTATTTTCGCAGAAAAACAAATTCATATCAATGTGCGTACTTTCACTCTATGTGTTTTGATTTTTTTAAAGATAAAAAGCGGAGCGCAGTAAATATCGCTTTTAAGTAAATGGCTCGCATCTCATTTGGCATGCACAAATATATTAGGTATAAAAGCATTGACTGGTAAGTTACCAAGTTTAGACCAGGCCCGGGGCCCCAATACTAGGATGATAACCTTGATCCCTATACAAACCTATAGGAAAGCACACCCTGTAGGCCTACACACCCTATCAAGAACCAAATAATTTTATCGCTACAGCTTATTATTGATCAGAAGTCAATTAGAAGAACACATTTGTTTTATTAGGGGCATGAATTTGAAATCAATCACACTTGTCTCTATAAAAACTAAATAAATAGAGTATTCCTTCAAAGTGATGAAAGTATTTATTATTTCTATTAGGTGCCATATCAATAATGATAACATCAACAACCCATTACCGTGAGCAAGAGTTGTTGAGAATGAATCAATCATTAGGTGGGTGTATTTATGAGTACGCAGTTCGGAATAAATCCTATCTCGGTGTAAAATCACCAAGGTGCACATTACTCTCCCATCAAAGCAACATGTCTTTTTTCAATGGACTTATATGAAAGTCCACTTTTTTGGTATCTAGCTACTTTTTAGTTCTAGGTCAAGTAAAGAATGCCACGATTATGTTACCGAGTTTTAATAAGAATGATATCTGTAACACAAGACCTGTACGTAAACAAGATGCACACAACATGAGTAAGTGTAAACATTTGATTTGTCCAAAAATGAGTACAACTCAAGATCTATTGGCCAAACTTATATAACAGTGGCGTAACAGGCGGGGGGTGGGGGCAGGGGCAGGTTTGCCCCCCCTGACGCTTTGGGCGGGGAAAAAATTTGGCAAAACTCAATGCTAAATCAGCCGTTTTTTTAGCCCTCGACCGGTAAAAATTGGCCCTTTGACCCCCCTGAGAGTGAAAATTTCCAGACTGGGAAATTTGCCCCCCGCAGAGCGGCAGGCCCGTTTACTCCACTGCTTATATACATAACATAAATGAATTCCAGTGCAGCAAGCCAAATATGATTCATCCCTACCAATCAAAGGATGAATTCATCCCTCCCAGTATAGGCAAGCTAAGTATGAATTCATCCCTACCATTACAGGCAACGCTAGTATGGATTCAATCCCACATGCAGCAATGCTACGCAGAATTCATAATAGCTATCCTTTATATTGGTACCATATTTGCCCGCAATCAGTGTGTAATACTGTTAGGGCGTTTCAGTATGCCCAATTCAACCTTTACCAATTTGGACTGTTTCTGCATTCGCCCTGGTTGACTCTCCTGATCGTGCCTGCGCACGAACAGGACATGTCTTGGGCACACGACACGACTGTATAATAAGAAATAAAGGGTGATGCCGTGTCATTTATGGGCGAATAATGTGTCCGAGGTCAAAAACTAATATTGACGAGCGCAGCCGATTCCTTATTGAATGTTTTTTCTGGCCGAGGATACAGTATGAGCCCATAAATTATACGCAACCCTTATTTCTATTCTATTACCTAAAACCGCTTGATGTAATCAGGAAATGAGGGCGACTCATTATTCAGAATAATGGGCAGTAACTGACCAATCAGAATTCTGGCAATTTTCAAATAATGGGGCATTTCAGAGTAATAGACGGCTAATTAAAATTTGCTCGTTTTGTCGCAAGCTGTGGACATTTTGACGCGCATGCTCGGATCAGTGAACGAACTTTCTTGGGCTTCAAGGATGTTTTCATCGTGGACATAGTCTTAGATCGCTTCAAACGGGTAAATGGGTGTCTTCATCCGCGCTGACTCCAATTTTAAAGAAAAAAAACAAAGGAAAAAAAACCCAAAAAAAAACAAACTGTTTTTTTTTTTTTTTTTTAAAATTGCAACTTTTGGTGTCATTTTTATTTTTCATGCTAATACCCATGTTTTAGTGTATGAGGAATCATTCTATACTACTTTTACTTCCCTATAGCCTTTCGTTCTCTTGAAATGATGATTTCGAATAGTCATTATAGGTATCTTCGGGACCATTTTTCTCAAAATTCAATTTGCTGAATGTATTTGATACATACAGATTGTCCCAAAAAAAAACTATACAATCAAAGAGTAAATTTTGGCCAAAAAAATTAAGTTCATCTCAACTGGAGTTTTACTGATTCTTTTAGGAGTGTTCCAGCTTTCATGAGATTTTTAGTTGGTGTAATTTGGGGGTCTGGTTTCAGGAGTTATGTAATTATCTGAGCACAGTGAGAAAAAACCTGTTGGGCCAGTTTTGGCTATCCTGATATCAACAAAGTTGTAAGTGAATCCACATTCACGACATTTTTTATTGAAAATTAAAATAAAAGTAGGCATAATAAAGTGCTGCTTATTCTGATATAACATAATTTATAACTTTATAATGTCGCAATTGCTAATAAATACACGTAGCATTGGTATATTCAATTCCAAACAGTCTTGTTGTCTCAGCTTTACTCCAGGTTTCAGCAGAAGGTAGAACCCATAAAAAAACACCCTTGTTGAAAGTAAACTGAGACCTTTGAACCCAACCATCCTTTCCTTTATTGCTCTTTGTTGAATACTGCTTTCTTCATCATATTCCTCCCTGGCATCTTGGAGGCAGTGGGGAATAGAGGAAGGGTAAATTGGCCCTCCCATTAGAGCCGTGTCCACACATTTGTCCCTCAACCGACTTGTAGACTGTTACATTAGTTTCAGCAGTTAAATTCCCCAAAATTTAATTTTATTCTGATTTTCATAATTAATGCCCCCTGAGAGTGAGTCCTCATTTCACCCACAACATAAATAATTTCTGGTGCTTTCACTGAAAAATAATATATTTTGATTAGTTCCATGCATGTAATAATTCACATTGATCTGTACAATATTCTTTTGTTTGAAAAGGGTTTAATCCCACAATAGACTCACAATGATGTTACATACCTTATACCTTTAGTTTCTTGAACCTTTAGGTGAAACTGGCCCAAGTGGTATTTTATCCTTTGTGTTCAACTACAATATCTCCGCTTGGGTCCATTAAATTGATTGGAATAAAAGCGAGGATTTAATCTTAGGATCTTTGTCTAACATATAAGGTCAAAATATTTGGCAACAAGGTACAGTTTATATTTTTTATTATTTTTTGTTTGATGTATAGTTTTTATTGGGACTCGGTAATAAGCGGAACTTGGAAGGTTTATGTAAACACTATACTGCCATTACCAAACCTTTTCAGAATAAATTACTGTGTAAAACATGCCCAAATACATAAATACCATACAAGAAATTCCTTAAAAAAAAAAAAGGCCCACAATTATAGTATAATAATAACAGGAAACTGTTTTTCCGACTGGACCAAAATTATGAATTCCTTTGGACAATAATATCAAAATGTGCAAAATCTAATTTTTGAAATCAATTCAAAATCTATACTCTAGCGACTATGAATGAGTTTTGTTGGGGCATGTCTTGTTTGGTGTGATGTGTATGTGTGATTTTGTTTGGTTTGGTATGAACTTCTTATGTTTAGGGAATGATCACATTTGGCCTTATTGGCCTCTCTATCATCTCCTCAATACATTGTTTTTTTTGCGTCGTTGAAAATTTGTGATGATATTGAAATAAAGTTGATATAATTGATTGTTGAAATTGTAAATTAAGCTCAAATATGAATGCGAAGTCGCAAGTGCCAAGGTATATTTCTCATAGAAATTGGTATTTCGCAGCTGGTATTCCTTTTTTCATTTTTCTTCAAAAATGGGATTAGCTTGGATAAATTCATCGATGTTTGAAATGATCTGAAACTATGATAACCTAAATATGACCATCTATAGCCCGTGAACGATATTTCATTTGTAACTTTATATGACATTTTGGAAGTATTATTGAGGCTAAATTTTCCTTGTAAAATCCACATCTAAATCCACATCTTCCTGAATATAAAAAAAAATCACATTGCTTAAAGAAAAATATAAATCGTTAAATTTTGAAGAATTAAAATGGTAAAGAGTTCAAATAAAAAAAAAGTCATTGAAATTGTTTATTTGACTATAAGACGTAGACCAAATAACCAACTCGGGAAAACCAAGTGTATATTCATAATGAATTATTAAAATCATATAACTGTCTGTTCCCGCACCTAAAACTGGCACATTCTCTTGAAAACGAATATAATTTCACCCCAACTTCTTTTTCCCAATATCAGTGACTAATGAATAGTATGACTTCAGCAACCATGAGCTAAAGGTATTCAACAATCGGTCCGGTATGCGAAGCCATTGTTATATTGCCACGCGTTCTGTAGCCATTGAACGAGGGCTAAAAGGAACATTACGAATTGTGAGAATAGTAGCGTTGGATTGCGTGCAAAGTATCATGCCTTCAGGACATACGAAGTGAGTGCTACTATGGGGACTCAAAATTAGGTCACTCTGCTCTTGTCTATCAACGATGAAATTTTGTATTTATAAATTCATTACTTTATTTTATTTCACAGATATTTGTAGAAGCTAGCCTCAGATAGCAGATATAGTATAAAAATCAGCGTTTATCAACCATCTGAAGTCATGCCCATTGGAAACATCTGCAAATGTGCAATTTTAAAATGCTGTAGGATGCCACATGAAATACAATCGTTAGTCGGTAAGGAATCGTTGGAATGACTGCAATTTTAACTATTTTATGCCGCTATATTATTTGCCGATTTTTAAAGTTGCACATGGATGTACGAGAAAATATCGCCTCGTCGAACTTCTAACGCACACGCTTACAATTTGTGGTTTGGATATGGAGTGCAGGTGTAAAATATCGCACAATCGCAATTGTACTCCTGCGCAAAAAAATCACCCAACGCGACGAAATGGTTAAATAAGGTTTACTACCCCTTTTGCAGAGATTATAGTCCTCCGGGCTCACATTCCGACTACAATGGTGAACAAAAGGGCAATCGTATTCAGTTGACTCTTTAGCAACATTTAGTTTCACGCGTTATTATGTCGTCTATGGAGCCCGGACTATAAATCATTCCCATGTATCTCCTTTTCACCCCGGCCCTTGCACTAAACAACTAGCGCTTACCTTAACACTTTCCCTGGACCCGTGCTAGCAAATTCTTGGGCCTCACACACCAGAGACTTTAGGGATAAAGAATGGCAATTACTGACCTCCCGTCGGCAAACATTTGGCGGGCCGACTAGCTGAATATCGGGTTCCCAGTTTCATTGAAAAGCGGCCTCGAGGCGACCTCTGGCTAGAAATCTACGGCAGGCTAGAAATCAACGGCCGGCTAGCTTTGATCCATGGTTGAACTCACTGCGCTAAAACAATGGACCGCTGAAGCAAATCTGGGCTAGAAGTGACTCAAAGTCGGTAAAGTGTTTTAAAAACATATAGTGTCAATCATTACCTACACCTTATGGTTGCTGGGGAGGGAGGGTTCTCAACGTTCTGGCCCAATACATCCTGTTCAATCGTTTTTTCCCTCATTTTATTATGGTTTGCAGAAGGCAATGTTATACAAATGTGTTATTAACATCGTAGCACCGTTCAGGGGTTGATTCCTAGTGTCTTCGTCAAGCATTGTTGCGCTGCGCGGTACGCAGGGTGAAAGTGCACGAGTTCTGTGTTAACCTATAACAGGTTGGCCATTGTTCATGCTATACGTTAGTCTAAAACAACACCAAAACGCGGGGGGTGATTTTCTTTGAGGAAAGAGATTTTTTGACCTGGTTACATTTTGTATGACAGGAACAGAGAAATAGGTGTGAAATAGGTCGTGAACAAAAATTTGAAATACAACAACTCTTCCACAAAGTATTAATAAATACGTCTTTCGCCACCATAAACATCTGTATAACTTATCAAGGTTACGTCCAACCTTGGGACATCCACCACCTTGTAAACGAAACGCCCCTGAAAAATTACATAATGCCACTGGAATCCAAGTATGATATTTGGATGACATGGTTAAATTTGTTCTTTTTCTTGTAATTATTGCTTCAGTGCGGATAAAACATGCTCATGCTATACGGTAGTCTTCAAACCCCAACCCCCACAACGCGGGTGATTTTCTTTGAGAAGAAGTATTTTATTTTGAGCCTGGTTTACTTTTTGTATGCAGAAATAGTATTGGTGACATGGTGTGAACAAAAATTTGAAATACACAACTCTTCACAAGATAAAATTACGTCTTTCTCCACCATAACATCTGATACCCTTATCCAGGTACCGTACACCCTATGGGAAATCACACCTTGTAAACGAACGCCCCTGAAAAATACATACTTGCCTGGAATCCATATGATATTTTGGACTGGACAGGGGTAAATTTTGTCCCTTTTTCTTGTATATTATTGCTTTCATGCGGATAAAACATGCTCATGCTATACTGGTAGTCTAAAACCCACCCCCAACGCGGGTGATTTTCGTTGAGAAAGAGTATTTTTTTGAGCTGGTTACATTTTGTATGCAGAAATAGGTGTGAATAGTGGTGAACAAAAAATTGAAAGACCACAACCTTCCACCCAAATATAAAATTACGTCTTCTCCACCATAAACATCTGATAACCATATCCAGGTACCGTACAAACCTATGGGAAATCACACCTTGTAAACGGAAAACGCCCCCTGAAAATACAGACTTGCCTGGAATCTAAGTATGACATTTTGGACTGGACATGGTAAATTTGTCTTTTTCTTGTATATTTTGCTTTCATGCGGACAAACAGCATTAATACCACATGGTGACCCAAAATTGAACCCAGAACAATTCAATTTCTGGGTTATATTTTTGGTTTACCGATATTTCAATTCCTTTTGCTATTGGTCACAATATTGCTTATTTTTTCATGGAGCTCTTTCCTGATAAATTATTCAAGCATTTGACAAAAGCTGCACATGGTGAGATGCAGACCTACTTGTAGTTTTGGTGGTTTCCACTAGCACCACATAGCAACCACAGGACACCACCTAGATCAGTTGTTCCATATTGGACTGCTTAAATTAGATCACTCAAGAAGACGAAGAGTAAAGTATGACCACGCAATAACATCTTGGACAACCCTCACTGGTACAAGATTGGGTGCTCGCACACATACTCTAAGATCGACGGCACTTGCCCTGAGACTACTCATGTGCACGAGTATGCTTGCCCTGTATGGGAAAGATCAACCCATGCCAAGAAGCTTGATTCGGCATTAAATGCCTCCTGGCGGTTTTATCAGCAGATTATCGTCATCCAACACCACGGAGAACTTATACATCCTAGATAGGAATTGCTCCACCAGACACAAAAAAAAATCCGTCCGTATTGTACGCGAGCATGCAAGATCGTCTACTGCCATTATCTAGGTGAAGCCACCCTATGTCCGGACAGAAAACCTGCTGGCAACCGCCTAAATACAGAGAGATGTTTAAAGCAAAGTCTCACGTCTTGATCCGTCTCTAAGGAGTTTAAGAGAGTCACATCGTGGTAACGAAAGACTTGCTCATCAACCCATTAACTCTATTGGTATTGACCTGGTTAGCATCTTTCACCTGGAGTTGACTCCGCATGGGCTGAATGGCGATGCCTGAACAGATTGCGAACAAGCATTGGCAGCTCAAGGTTTTCCTGCAGAAGTGCTACCTGGAAGCAGATCAGGAGACTACCTGTGGTTGGGAATGCCCACAGGCGATGGAACCTATTTTGGTCTGCCCACTGTTGGAGCAACAATGCACAGACAGGACCTTGTGGAAATCCGTGAAGCAGCAAGACGATGTAACCGTCTCCTGGCTAGGATAAGATTTTGGGAACCACTGTGTTTGGATACGATAAGAAGAAGAATTAGATCTAGTGCAGATTTTGGCTACTAAGGGGTTAGATCAGTTGGCTAATATATACATGAAACTGTTTAGTAACTAGTAGGCTGTTCATGTATGCACGTGATATCTAATAGAATGGGAGTTCTTTAATACAGTTCTTACCAGGCCTCTGTCTGTGACTCAGCAAATTGGTGACACCACAAGGCGCCGCCATTGGACGATTTATTTGACACGCTATCTGCTGCTATCCAATGCCATCTGCCATAATGCTATATGCTATCTTATACGTCATCGGACATGGCATACCTGGTTGCTGTGTGCCCACTGTATTTATTGGGCCGTTGTTATGTCCCTTAGCTGTCGAAGCACTGGTAATATTCCCAACCGCGGAAGCTCCAAGCGGAGTGTGATGAATGAACGTGAACATTGATTTATGAAATGTGAAAATGAACGTGAAAATTGAAAGATGAAATGTTCCATTCAACTCGGCTAACGCCTCGTTGAATTGAACATTCATATTTCAACGACCAGATGAAAATATTCTTTCCATTGCAGGAATGCAAAACATTAATTAGTTGTTTTATATAACATCTAAGTAGATCCTTGTCATTTTATTAATTTACCTCTACTACTACTTGCTTAGTCCTGCATTAACTTGGTCTAATAACCTCCATGGTCGGGAATCCCACGTAGATCCTGCTGAAAACCTACCTTTGGCGGCAGAAAAACAGAATCGTGCTTCCATTGTTCAACGCTGATCATAATATTAGTATCCCCCAAAAATAGCCGCGCGAAGTTCCGTATAGGTGTGTCATTATGGTGAGCCGCGTTTTGTGAAGACGCACGAGGCGTGCAAAATGCACGCCAAATGAAAAAAAAATGCATAGTTTTGTACGTAACATGCAATTTATCATTTTTTGAAATTTATCAAAATTCACACATTGTTAATCCTCCAAACAAATGACCGGATCTATTTAGGTGGTTGTATAATAGTCCCCTTATTCACACAATTCGCACTCAATTGTGTATTAACTGATTTTGATAATGTTTTCTTCCCTAACGTATGCTGACTACATAGACAAAATTAACTTCATAATACAATGAATTATAAGGACTATAGGCAATCAGAACAATAACCACCTTTAAATGGAATCTTTGCACTCAGTGCATTACTCATTTCAAAATGGACTAAAATGTACTTGATCAATCAAGACAAGACTACGGAATAGTCCTAAAAATCAATCGAATAATCAAAATCAAAAATTAAGCATTATTGAAATATAAAATGTCCTTTGCAACGAAACTTTTAAAATGTAACCTTGAATGGACGTATTACACCTAAAACAACTGATATTTTAAGGTCTAACAAAATTAGGAAAAATAAGCTACCGCCATCATTTTGTTATTTTGATTATCGTTGTCTTCACACAATAATCGCTGAACTGCCTGATGGATTTCGCTGACCACCATACTTCGTGAACCATTGACGACAGTCATATCATGTACATTGTGTATCAAAAATGTGCATGAATATCTAATTTATTCCAACTGCGACGCAGTTAATGTTTTCATATTCTGCATATTTTCTTTTTCCATGCTGAAAAATTAAAAATTTGTGAAGAATAAATGGTATTACCAGTTTTAACTGTTGTTTTTTCAGTTCAAATAATCATTTTATCTGAATATGGCGACATAACATTTCTGACCTTTGGTCTTTAGCTTCATAGGAGTTAATTGCAATAATCAGTTAATTC
>JAMKCH010040769.1:0-13833 GCA_023653785.1 Ophioderma brevispina | reverse complement strand
CAGGACCCGTAAAAAAAAAAAACACATCTCAAAATTAGCTGTGTTTTTTACCTGAAGTAAAACCATTACATAAAATGGCCGTGTGATTTAGTGTTGTGCGCCCTTCGAACCAACAAAATTTTAACGATTTTCTAAAAAAACATATAGCTATATTAATGAATTTTATTTTGCACATTTGTGTGAAATTTCAGCGATGTACTACTGTCCGTCGCCAAATATGCATGTTTTTAAAAGCCCTACTTGATTATACCTGCATTTTTCAGAAAAGCGGCTAACATCCCGCGGCGGCATATGCCCGCGCCATGAGCCGACTAAAGCCCAGTGTGAATTTTTCGCCGGATGAAAAATTGAAAACAGTACCACCTTAAAAGAAAAGTGGAATTGTGCAATTTATTACCTAGATCGTAATATAAATACAATTAATAAACCTCAATCCTAAATTATAATTATTTTCTAATTAAATATAAAAAATAAATTCACCATGTGTAAATTATTACATTTAGGCACTACTTTCAAGCTAACCTTTTTGCTACGCACGCACACACCTTTAAACTAAAATCCAGAGAAATGTACACTCAAAGAAAAAATTTGCAACCAAGAACCTTAATTTTGTTCTCATATTGAACCCTCTTTCACATTCTATAAAGAAAGCGAAGTAAAGTTCTGCAACCTCTAAAGAACACTTTTGGACCTTTAGTGAGGGTTTTTTTTTCATACGAATAAAAGATTCGAAGACGACTCTTTTCCTATTTAGAGTGTGCAATAGAAATGATGAAGACACCCGTTCTCTATCGCAAAACAAATTTTGGCGATAGAGCGGGGGGGGCGGTTGCGATGCGAGGGAGACGCCTATATGAATGCGTTTTAGTCTGATGTTGTTCATTCAACTTTAGATAATGCTGCGTGAGAAGGTGTAAAACGGGGGGGCATGTCATTTCATGTTGGCTATAGCCATAAAGCGTTGGTGAACTTTTTTGGGTTAGAGTAAGTGCTAAAACAAAAGCGAACAAACATTGAATTTCTTCAAGGCTTTAATGACTATATTTTTCTTTTACTAATAATAAAGTAAGCAAATCAGTGATAAAAATGAGAAAGAAAAGGGGTCCTTTGGGTGAGAGATAAAGTGGAAAATAAGAAGTGTCCCTTGGTGGTTAGGCAAAGAATGTGTTTTGAAAAAGTGACAGGATCTTTTGGTTGAAAGCGATGATGGCAATGGGGGGGGGGGTAAACCAGTAAATGATACCCTTTTTCCTTTTTTCTGCCCCCTCCCTCCCCCCCCACGTGTGGATTAGAGCTGGACGCTTAGGCCCAATAGTACAAGTGTATCATGTGTGGAGCATCCTTATAGGCCTTCTAATAGCTCAACACGATTAAACTATGTTGAACCCATGTCAAACTCTTTAGGTATAACCTAGCCTAGCCCCGGGGCCCTATAGCCCAGCCCGCCGGCCAACCAATTTCACATTGTACGCACCCCAAGGATATGCCATACGGAGATTTTTTATCTTTTTTATTATCCTGGGTATGTTTTTTAATGTGATTGTTATATTTCATGCAAAATAATGTAATATTTTATGGGCGAAAGCACGGATTTCTCTAACTTCCGTGCGTACACGCGTATGGTCAAAGGGCGCACACCAGTAAAAAACTGCCCCATTGAACTAGCACAAATAACCTGTTTTGATGAAAAGCGAGGAAAGATTTCGAAACTCAAGCGGCACATTTGGCATACAAGTTATCTATCAAGGGATTGCAAATTCGATGATTGGAAACTGTAACATAGGTTTCATGTATGGGGGGTCTTCCGATTAGTTTTTCCGATGAGAGACCCTAAATAGCGACCGTGCCATTTCCCACCCATTTTCGAGCATCAAAATCGATTTACGCCACTTCATCACCGAGGCCTACTTATCCGTGAAAATAAAATTTGAAATTTAATCGTATCCAATGGTTAAAGACACGTGTCATTTTATTTGAAACATAAACATGGCATTACAGGTCTTCACAAAAAACTAGCACAGGCACGTAAAACATCTCAAAAAATTAGCTGTGTTTTTACAGGAAGTAAAACCATAAGAAATGCGTGTGATTTAGTGTTGTGCGCCTTTCGAACACAACAAAATTTTACGATTTCTACCACAAAAACATGAGCTTATTAATGATTTATTTTGCCACATTTGTGATGAAATTCAAGCGATTTTTCTGAAGTGTCCGTTCGCAAAAGATATTTTACAAGCCATACTTGTACCGCCATTTTTCCGAAAAAGCGCTAACGATCCGCGGCGGCATATGCACGCGCCATGAGCCGAATTTAAAAGGGCAAAGGTTATTATCGCGGATGAAATATTGAAACAAATACCACCTTGAAAAAGAGAGTAGAATTGTGCAATTTTATACCTTATACGTAACTATAAATAAAATTAAATAAACCCTCAATCCTAAAATTATTATTTATTTTTCTAAAATTAAATATAAAAGAAATTTCACCATGTTAGAAGTATACATTTCGCACTTATTTCAAAGCTTAACCTTTTTGCGCGCACGCCACGGACATGGAACATAAAACCAGAGAAATGCACACTCTAAGCAAAAAAGGTTCAACCTTAGAACCTTATTTTGTTCTCATAAATGAACCTTATTTCAAATAGATTCTATATAAGAAGCGAAATACAGTTCTGCAAGCTCTAAAGAACACTTTTGGAACCTTTGAGTGAGGGTTCATACCGGAATAAGATTCGAAGACGAACTTTTCTATTTAGAGTGATCAATGAAATGATGAAGACAACCCATCCTCTATCGCAAAACTACATTTGCGCTAGAGGCGGGGGGGGGGGGGGGGATGCGAAGGAGGACTCCTATATGAAATGCGTGTTGGTCTGGTGACCTGCATTAACTGTAGATAGGGCATTGCAGTGAAGAAAGTGTACAAACGGGGGGGGGGGGGGGGGGGGGGCAGTGTCATTCTTGGTAGGCTATAGCCATTAAAGCCGTTGTGAAACCATTTTGGTGTTAGGGTAAGCGCTATAAAACAAAGCTACAAAACTTTGAATTTCTTCTCAAAGCTTTAAAGGAATCGATTTCTTTAACATAATTAAAGTAAGCCAATCAGTGATAAATAAATAAGGAACGAAAAGGGGTCTTTGGTGAGAGATGATGAGAGAATTAAAGTGGAATAAGAGGGTCCTAGTGTATGCAAAAGAATGTGTTTGAAAAAAAAAAATTTTTGACTGGGATCTTTTGGTTGACAGCGATGATGGAAAGGCGGGGGGGGGGGGGTGGTAAACAGGTAATGATACCCGTTTTTTGCCCCCCCCCCCACGTGTGGATCAGAGCTGGACGATATTAGGCCAACATTACAAGTGTCTCAGGTGTGGAGCATCTGTATAGGCATTCGAAATAGCTCAACACGATCAAACTAGGTTGAACCCATTTCAAACTCTTTAGGTATAGCCTGCTAGTAACAGGCCTAGCCCTGGCCCGGCCGGCCAAGCCTTAGTTTCACATTGTACGCACCAACAGGCTAGGCCATACGGAGATTTTGTATCTTTATTTATTATCCTGGGTGTGTTTTTAATGTGGATTTGTTATCTTTCAGCAAAATAAATGATATTTGATGGGCGAAAGCAAGGATTTCACTGACGTGCGTACACGCAGTGTGTGTTCAAAGGGCGCACACCATAAATATCTGCCCCATTGAGAAATACACGCAAATATACCTGTTTGAAAGCGAGATTTCGAAACTCAGAGCGGCAACATTTGGGCATTACAAGTTATATATCAAGGATTGCACAGCGAGGAAACTTTAACATATGTTTCAATATATGGGGGGTCTTCCGATTCGTTTTCGATACGAGACCTAAATAGCGACCGTGCCATTTTCCACCCATTTCGAGCCTGCAAACTCTTTTACGCCATCTTCATACACCGAGGGCCCCCCGACTTCTCCGTGAAAATCAAATTAGAAACTTTAATCGTTATCATGTGTTAAAGACACCGTGTACCTTTTATTTGAAACATAACATGGCATTACAAGGTCTTCACAAACTCGCACAGCACCGTAAAACATCTCAAAATTAGCCGTGTTTTTTACCGGAAGTAAACCTTACATGAAATGCGTGGTGCTTTAGTGTGGGCGCCCTTCGAACACCAACAAAAATTTTAACGTTTATACAAAAAACATAAGCTATATTAATGATTTATTTTGCCACTTGTGTGAAAATCAGGATTTGTACTACGTCCGTTCCAAATATGCATAATTTAAAAAGCCATACTTGATACCGCATTTTTCCGAAAGCGCTAACGATCCGCGGTGGCATATGCACGCGACATGAGCCGAATAAAAGGGCAAAGTGTTATTTATGCCGGAGAAATATTGAACAATACCACCTTAAAAGAGAGTTCAGAATTGTTGCAATTTATACCTATATCGTAATATAATAAAATTAAATAACCCTCAATCCTAAATATTATTTATTTTCTAAATTAAATATAAAAATAAATTTCACCATGTTAGAAGTATGACAGTTTAGCACTTAATTTCAAGCTTAACCTTTTTGCTACGCACGCACGGACATTTGAACATAAAAACAGAGAATGCCACACTCTTAAGAGAAAAAAAAGTTGTGAACCTAGAACCTTATTTTGTTCTCATAAAATAAATGAACCCTATTTCAAATAGATTCTAATAAAGAAGCGAAGGTACAGTTCTGCACGCTCTAAAGAACACTTTGGAACCTTTTGAGTGAGGTTCATACGAATAAAAGATTCGAAGACGAACTGTTTTATTTAGAGTGTATCAATAGAAATGATGAAGACACCCATCCTCTATTTTCGCCCCCAAACTAATTTTGGCGCTAGAGGCGGGGGGGGGGGGGGGATGCGAAGGGAGGACTCCTATATGAAAGGCGTGTTAGGCTGGGACATTAATTCAACTTTAAAGATAGTGCATGGAAGTGAGAAAGTGTTTTTTGTTAAAACGGGGGGGGCGAGGTCATTTCTCTGGTAGGATATAGCCATAAAGCCTTGGTGAACATTTGGTGTTAGGGTAAGCGCTATAAAACAAAAAGCTACAAAACATTGAATTTCTTCTCAAGAAAGGCTTTAAATAACTAGATTTTCTTTAACTATAATACAAGGTAAGCAAATCAGTGATAATTAAATCAGAAAGAAAAGGGGCGGCTTGGGGTGCGAGATAAAGTGGAAAATAAGAGTGTCCTTAGTGTATGCAAAGAATGTGTTTGAAAAAGAATGGATTTTTTGGTGACAGCGTGATGGAAAAAAGAAGAGGGGGGGGGGGGGTAAACAGAATAAGATACCCGTTTTTTGCCCCCCCCCCCCCCACGGGGGAATAGAGCTGGGACGATATTGGGCCAAATTAAAAGTGTATCAGGGGTGGAGCATCCGGTATAGGCATTCGAATAGCTAAACACGATCAAACTATGTTGAAACCATTTCAAACTCTTTAGGTATAGCCTGCCCTAGTCACAGGGCTAGCTGAGACGGACGTGGCAAAGCCTAAGTTTCACATTGTACGCACCACAAGTAGCCATACGGAGATTTTGTATCTTTATTTATTATCCCGGGTGTGTTTTAATGTGATTGTTAATTTCAGCAAAAATATAAATGTATTTTATGGGCGAACGAAAGCAAGGATAGGATTTCTCTAACTTCCTGCGTACACGCAGTATGTGGTTCAAAGGGGCGCACACCAGTAAATACTTCTGCCCCATTGAAATACACGCAAATATTATAATGTGTTTTGAAAGCGAGATTTCGAACTCAAGCGGCAACATTTGGCCATACAAGTTTATTATTTCAATGGATTGCAAATCGATGAATGAAACTTTAACATATGTTTCAATGTCGTTTTTCCGATACGAGTCCCTAAATAGCGAACGTGCCATTTTCCACCAGTTTTCGGGCCTGCAAACTTGTTTACGCCATCTTCATACACGAGGGCCTACTTCTCCGTGAAAATCAAAAAGTTTGAAATTTAATCACGTATCCAATGTGTTAAGACAAGTGTACCTTTTATTTGAAACTTAACAGGATTACAGGTCTTCACAAACTCGCACAGCACCGTAAAACTCTCAAAATTCGCTGTGTTTTTACCGGAAGTAAAAACCATTACATTGAAATGCGTGGTGATTAGTGTTGTGCGCCCTTCGAACACAAACACAATTGTACGATTTCTACAAAAAAACATATAGCTATATTTAATGATGATTTGCCACATGGTGGAAATTTCAGCGATTATGCTATATGTCGTTCGCAAAAGCATATTTAAAAGCCATACTGATCCATTTTTCCGAAAAAAAAGCGCTCAAACGATCCGCGGCATATGCACGCGGCATGAGCCGAATAAAAGGGCAAAGTGTTATTTATCGCCGGATGAAATATGAACAATACCACCTTAAAAGAGAGTAGAATTGTTGCCTTGAACCTATATCGTAAAATTAAATAAAATAAAAACCCTCCATTCTAAAATTATTATTATTTTCTAAATAAATATAAAAAGAAATTTCCACCTGTTAGAAGTATTAACATTTAGCAACTATTTTCAAGCTCAACCTTTTGATACGAACGCACGGACATTTGAACATAAAACCAGAGAAATGCACATCTAAGAGAAAAAAAGTTGAACCTTAGAACCTGATTTGTTCTATAAATGAACCCTTATTTCCAAAAAAAAAAATTAAAGTTATATAAAAAGCGAAAAGTACGTTCTGCCAAGCTCTTAAAGACACTTTTGGAACCTTTTGAGTGAGGGGTCATCGCATAAAGATTCGAAGACGAACTTTCTATTTTAGAGTGTATCCAATAGGACATTGATGAAGACACCACCTCTATGCAAAAACTAAAATTGCGTAGAGGCCGGGGGGCGGGGATGCGAAGGAGGACTCCTATATGAAATGGGTGTAGTCTGGTGACATTATTAAACTTTAAGATCGTGCATGCGTGAGAAGAAAGTGTAAAACGGGGGGGGGGGCGGGCAAGGGCAGTGTCATTTCTATGGTAGGCTATGGCCATAAGCCGTGGTGAATTTTGGTTTTTAGGGTAAGCGCTCTAAAACAAAAGCTACAAAAATTGAATTTCTTCTCAAAGGCTTTAAATGACTAGATTTTTTAACTTAATAAGTAAGCAAATCCGTGATAAATAAATAAGAAGAAAAGGGGGGCTTTGGGTGAGAGATAAAGTGGAAAATAAGAGTGTCCTTAGTGGTATGCAAAGAATGTGTTTGAAAAATGACTGGATTTTTGGTGACAGCGATGATGGAAAGGAGCGGGGGGGGGGGGTAAACAGTAATGATACCCGTTTTTCCCCCAACCCCCCCCACGTGTGCGATCAGAGCTGGACGATATTAGGCCAACATTACAAGTGTATCAGGTGTGGAGCATCCTGTATAGGAATTCGAATAGCCCAACACCGATCAAAACTATGTTGAACCCATGTCAAACTCTTTAGGTATAGCCTAGCCTAGTCACAGGGCCTAGTAAACCCCTAGCCCGGCCGGCCAAGCCTAAGTTTCACATTGTTAAGCACCACAGGCTAGGCCATACGGAGATTTTGTATCTTTATTATTATCACTAATGGGTGGGTTTTTAGTGATTGTATATTTCAGCAAAATAAATGATATTATTTTATGGGCGAAAGCAAGGATTTCTCTAAATTCCGTGCGTACACGCAGTATGTGTTCAAACACAACAAAACATTTTAAGATTTCTACAAAAAAACATATAGGCTATATTTAATGATTTATTTTGCACATTTGGTGAAATTCAGCGATCCGTGTACTACTGTCCGTTCGCCAAAATATGCATTAAGTTTTAAAAAGCAATAACTTGTACCGCATTTTTTTTCCGCCGAAAAACCGCTAACGATCCGCGGCGGCATTGCACGCGCGCCATGCGCCGAATAAAAGGGCAAAGTGTTATTTTATCGCCGAGATGAAAAATTGAAAATACACCCTTAAAAGAGAGTAGGATTGTGCAATTAACTATATCGTAAATATAAATAAAAATTAAATAACCCTCAATACTAAAATATTATTTATTTTTCTAAATTAATATAAAAATAAATTTCACCATGTTAGAAGATTAATAGCAATATTTTCAAAGCGTAAACCTTTTTTGCTACCGCACGCAGGACACATTGAGCATAAAACCAGAGAAATGCCACTCTAAGAGAAAAAAAGTTGAACCTAGAACCTTATTTTTTCATAAATGAACCTATTTCAAATAGGATTCATAAAGAAGCGAGACAGTTCTGCAAGCTCTAAGAACACTTTTGGAACCCTTTGAGTGAGGGTTCATTAGAATAAAAAGATTCGAAGACGACTTTTCGAGTTAGAGTGTATCAATAGAAATGATGAAAGGATGAAGAACCCATTTTTTTCCTCTATCGCAAACTAAATTGCGCTAGAGGCGGGGGGGGGAGGGGGTGCGAAGGAGGACTCCTATATGAAAAGCGTGTTAGTCTGGTGACATTAATTAACTTTTTAAGATAGTGCATGCAGTGAGAAACGTGTGTTGTGTTAAACGGGGGGGGGGGGGGGGCCCATGTCAATTTCTATGGTAGGCTATAGCCAATAAAGCCGTTGGTGAACGTTTTGGGGTTAGGGGAAGCGCTAAAAACAAAGCTACCAACATTTGAATTCTTCTCAAAGGCTTTTTAAATGACTAGATTTTCTTTAACTATAATAAAGTAAGCAAATCAGTGATAAATAAAATAGAAAGAAAAGGGGTCTTTGGGAGAGATAAAGTGGAAAATAAAGAGTGTCCTTAGTGGTTATGCAAAGGAATGTGTTTGAAAAGACTGGATTTTTTGGGTTTGACGCGATGATGGAAAGAGCGGGGGGGGGGGGTAAACAGTACTGATACCGTTTTTTGCCACCCCCCCCCCACGTGTTGATCAGAAGCTGGACGATATTAGGCCACATTACAAGTTGTATCAGGTGTGGGGCATCCCGTATAGGCATTCGAATAGCTCAACACGATTAAACTTAGTTGAATCCATTTCAAACTCTTTAGGTATAGCCTGGCCTAGTACAGGCCTAGCCTAGCCCGGCCGGCCAAGCATAAGTTTCACATTCGTACGCACCACAATGATAGGCCATACGGAGATTTTGTATCTTTATTTATTATCTGGGTGTGTTTGTAATGTGAATTGTTCTATATCAGCAAATAAATGATTTATTTTATGGGCGAAAGAAAGGATTTCTATAACTTCCGTGCGTACACGCATTAGTGTTCAACGGGCGCACACCAGTAAATATCTGAACCCATTGAAATAACCAAATATACCTGTTTTGAAAGCGAAATTTCGAACTCAAGCGGCACCATTTGGCATACAAGTTATTATCAATGGATTGCAAATCGATGAAACTTTAACATATGTTTCCAAGGTATGGGGGGCTTCCGATTCGTTTTTCCGATACAAGACCCTAAATAGCGACCGTGCCATTTTCCACCCATTTTCGAGCCTGCAAACTCACTTACGCCATCTTCATACACCCAGGGCCTACTTCTCCGTGAAAATCAAAATTTGAAATTTAATCTTATCCAATGTGTTAAAGACACGTGTACCGTTTATGTTGAAAATACATGCATTACAGATCTTCACAACTCGCACAGCACCGTAAAACATCTCAAAATTAGCCGTGTTTTTTACCGGAAGTAACCATTACATTACATGCGTGGTGATTTAGTGTTTTTGCGCCCTTCGAACACAACGAAAATTTTTAACGATTTTCTACAAAAAACATATAGCTATTTTAATTGATTCTTTTGCACATTTGTGTGAAATTCATATCATAAAAAAGAGTCAATTAAAAAAAATATGCATATTTTTAAAAGCCATACTTGACTACCGGCATTTTTCCGAAAAAGGCACTAACGATCCCGGCGGCATATGCACTCGCCATGAGCCGAATAAAAGGCCAAAGTGCTATTTCTCGCCGGATGAAATATTTAACAATACCACCTTTAAAATAAAGAAGATTGTGCAATTTAACCTATATCGTAAATATAAATAATTAAAAACCCTCATCCTAAATTATTATTTATTTTTTCTAATTAAATATAAAATAAATTTCCATAAAAAAATTAAAAAAATTACATTTAGCACTTATTTCCAAGCTTACTTTTTGCGAAAACCACGCACGGACATGAACATCAAACCAGAGAAATGTAACCTAAGATAACAAAAGTTGAACCTAGAACCATATTTTGTTCTCAACAAATGAACCCTTATTCAAATAGATTCTATAAAGACAGCGAAGTACAGCTATGCAAGCTCTAAAGAACACTTTTGGAACCTTTTTGAGGGAGGGTTCATAAGAATAAAATATTCGAAGACGAACTTTCTATTTAGAGTGTATCAAAGGAAATGAGAACCCCATCCTCTATCGCAAAACTAAATTTGCGCTAGAGGCGGGGGGGGGGGGGGGATGCGAAGGAGGAAACTCCTATATGAAATGAGTGTTAGTATTGGGGTGACCTAATTAAACTTTAAGATAGTATTGCAGTGAGAAAAGTGTAAAAGGAGGGGGGGGGTGGGGGGGGGGGACAGTCAGTGTCCTTTTATGGTAGGCTATAGACAATAAAGCGTTGGTGAACATTTGGTGTTAGGGTAAGCGCTATAAAAACAAAAGCTAAAAACATTTGAATTTCTTCTCAAAGGCTTTAAATGACTAGATTTATTTAAACTATAATAAAGTAAGCAAATAAAAAGAAAGAAATCATGAGAGAGGTTTGAAAAAGGGGTCTTTGGGGAGGGATTACGGGGAAAATAGAGTGTCCTTAGTGGGTTTGTTATGACAGAATCTGTGTTTGATTGAAAAATAGACTGGATTTATTTGGTTGACAGCGATGCTGGAAAGAGAGGGGGGGGGGGGGGGTGGTGGTTGTTAAACAGTCATGAACCGTTTTGCCCCCCCCCCACGTGTGGATCAGAGCTAGACGATTAGGCCAACATTACAAGGGTATCAGGTGTGGAAGCATCCTGTATAGGCATTCGAATAGCTCACACGATCAAACTATGATTGAACCCATTTCAAACTCGTTAGGTATAGCCTAGCCTAGTCACAGGCTAGCCCTAGCCCGCCGGCCAAGCCTAAGTTTCACCTTGTAGCACCACAAGGCTAGGCCATCGGAGATTTTTTTTGTATCTTTAATTTATATCCTGGTGTGTGTGTTTTAATGTGCACGCACTTGTTATATTTCAGCCAAATAAATGATATTTATGGGCGAAAGCAAGGATTCCTCTACTTCCGTGCGTACACGCAGTATGTGTTCAAAAGGGCGCACACCAGTAAATATCGCCCCATGAAAACACGCCAAAATTTACCTGTTTTGAAAGCGAGATTTCCGAACTCAAGCGGCAACAGTTGGCATACATACAGTTAGATATCAATGGATTGCAAATCGATTGAAAATTTTAAACATCTGTTGCAATGTATGGGGGGTCTTCCGTTTCGTTTTCCGCGATACGAGACCCTAAATAGCGACCGTGCCATTTTCCACCCATTTCGAGCCTGCAAACTATTTACGCCACTTTCATACACCGAGGGCCTACTTTCTCCGTGAAAATCAAAATTTGAAATTTAATCGTATCCAATGTGTTCAAGACACGGGTACTTTTATTTGAAACCATAACATGCATTACTGCAGGTCTTCACAAACTCGCACAGCACCGTAAAAACATCTCAAAATTAGCTGTGTTTTTTTACCGGAAGTAAAACCATTACATGAAATGCGTGGTGATTTAGTGTTCTGGGCGCCCTTCGAAACACAACAAAATTGAACGATTTCTACAAAAAACATTAGGCTATATTTAGATTTATTTTGCAAATTGTGTGGAAATTCAGCGATGTACTACGGTCCGTTCGCAAATATGCATATTTTAAAAAGCCATACGATACCGCATTTTTTCAGAGAAAAAGCGCTAACGATCGCGCGGCATATGCACGCGCCATGAGCAGAATTAACAAGGGCAAGTGTTATTTATCGCAGGGCATGAAATAATGAACACTACCACCTTAAAAGAGAGTGAATTGTGCAATTTATTCCTATATCGTAAATATAAATAAAATTAAATAACCCTCAATCCTAAAATTATTATTTAATTTTCTAAATTAAATATATAAAAATAAATTTTTCACCAGTTGTTAGAAGTATTACATTTAGCACTTTTCAAGCTTAACCTTTTTTGCTACGCACGCACGTACATTGAACACAAACCATAGAAATGCACACTCAAGAGAACAAAGTTGAACCTAGAACCTTATTTTGTTCTCACAAAGTGAACCCTATTTCAAAAAGATTCTATAAAGAAGCGAAGTACAGATCTGCAAGCTCAAGGAACAGCTTTTGGAACTTTTGAGTGATGGTTCATACGAATAAAGATTCGAAGACGAACTTTTCTATTTAGAGTGTACAATAGAAGATGAAGACACCCATCCTCTAACGCAAAAACTAAATTGGCGCTTAGAGGGCCTGGGGGGGGGGTATGCTAAGGAGGACTCCTATATGAAATGCGTTTTTAGTCGGGAGACTTAATTCAACTTTAAGATAGTGCATGCAGTGAGAAAGTGTAAAACGGGGGGGGGTGGGCAGTGTCATTTCTATGGTAGGCTATAACCATAAAGGCGTTGGTTGAACATTTTGGTGTTAGGGTAAGCGCTATAAAACAAAGCTACAGAACATTGAATTTCTTCTCAAAGCTTTAATGACTAGATTTCTTTATATAATAAGTAAGCAAATCAGTGATAATAATAAGAAGAAAAGGGGTCCTTCGTGGGTGAGAGATAATGTGGAAAATAAGAATGTCCTTTGTGGTGTTATGCAAGAATTGTTTGAAATGACTTTATTTTTGGTGACAGCTATGATGGAAAGAGCGGGGGGGGGGGGGGTGAAACAGTATGATACCCTTTTCTGCCCCCCCCCCCCGTGTGGATGCAGAGCTTGACGATTAGCCACCATTACAATTGTCAGTTGTGGGAGCAATCCGGTAAATGGCATTCGAATAGCTCGACACGATCAAACTATGTTGAACCCATTTCAAACTCTTTAGTATAGCCTAGCCTAGTCACAGGGCCTAGCCCTAGCCCTACTCCGCCAAGCCTAGTTTCACATTGTCGCACCACAAGGCTAGGCCATCCGAGATTTTGGTATCTTTATTATATCCTGGTAATGTGTTTTTTAATGTGATTTGTTATATTTCACAAAATAAATGATATGTTTATGGGCGAAAGGAAAGATTTCTCTAACTTCCGTGTGTACACGCAGATGTGTTTCAAAGGCGCACACCAGGTAAATAACTGCCCCATTGAAATCACGGCAATATACCTGTCTTGAAAGCGAGATTTCGAACTCAAGCGGCAACATTTGGCATACAGTATATATCAATGGTTGCAAATCGATGAAACTTTAACATATGTTTCAATGTATGGGGGGTCTTCCGATTCGTTTTACCGATACGAGACCCTAAATAGCGACCGTGCCATTTTCCACCGTTTTCGAGCATGCCAACTCAATTTACGCCATCTTCAATACACGAGGG
The DNA here is from genome assembly GCA_023653785.1 of Ophioderma brevispina. NCBI lineage: Eukaryota > Metazoa > Echinodermata > Ophiuroidea > Amphilepidida > Ophiodermatidae > Ophioderma > Ophioderma brevispina. The sequence continues at coordinate 273 of JAMKCH010040769.1, read as the reverse complement.
CCGCTAGTCTCCGTGACAATCAAAATTTTGAAATTTAATCGTAAATCCAATGTTTTTAAAGACACGTGTACCTTTTCTTTTAAACATAACATGGCACTACAATTCTTCACAAACTCGCACAGCACCGTAAAACACCTCAAATAGCTGTGTTTTTTTACCGAAGTAAAACCATTAACATGAAATGCGTGGTGATTTAAGTGGTGTCGCCCTTCAACACACGACTTTTAACGATTTCTACAAAAACATATAGCCTATATTTAATGATTATTTTGC